>JARFJB010001053.1:80000-125000 GCA_036346205.1 Vesta saturnalis
TTATCGTAAAAGGTAACTTCTAATGTCAAGGCAAGTTAAATGCGGCGTTCTCATAATGCCACGTAATGCATTATGCACATTTTGGACAAAGTGTATTAGGTTAACGCTCCTAGAGAATGAAATCGGATTCACCTGTTGCTATTATTAGTATAATGTACATATTTTTACATACTATTGACATATATAGCGATTTCGAAATAAATAATATAAATTTGATGATCACATTTTCAGGAATATTGTAAAAACAAACCATGTTGAAATATAATTTTAATCAACTTATCAATCTTAATGAGTTGTATAGATAATTAATTAGTCGTTGATTTAAGTTAAGAAAAAAATTATCGTAATACATTATGTAATGGTTTATCTTAAAACTAAGAAATAAATTTAAGTATGTTTGCAATAATTGTTTAATCAAAAGGAAGAGGGATTGTAAAGGAGTAGGAGTTGTAGAAAGAATACAAGAATTGTGAGCACGTGTTGAAAATCGACGCAGCGGTAAACGCTATAGAACAGACGCTAGTTAGCACATGTGGTGCTGTAGGAAGTTTTGAAAAGTTCCCTCGTCGGCATTCCGTGTTGCGCGGCTTGTACGATCGGTCATCTTCTTGGTCCAGCATATATGTATATTGGTAACTGATTACGAATAATGTTAATTTAGTGCGTGAGTGATAGTTTTAACAGTTTTTTAAAATGGGCTCGTTTCAAAGCTCACTACCTAGACTTTTATGGTTTTATTTAATTGCGGTATATTTTATTTTCGTTATCGCAAATACTAGCTATCAGGTGTTCGCCGCTGAGGTAAGTGTTTTTGCATTTTTATTTCTTCAGTCTTAACTCTCAAGGAAGAGTTGTCTTTATAAATAACCGCACTCTTCAACGAAGCTTTTCTTAATCTAAATATTAGATAAGCGCACTTTATAAATACAATCAAACAGTAAAAAAAAACAAAACTCGTAAATTAAGTTAACATTTAGAAGCCCAAAATCAGTTTATTAATAGAATGACCGGTTGTGAAGCTACAGCACTTAGAAGTATTCCAAAGTTTGAAACGGTGCAAAGTTTTAATCTAATTTATTGTAGGAAGCTTACAATTTTCGATTATAACTGAACAGGTAACACGATATCGAACCCTTTCATAAATTGCGTTAATTATTAAATGGTACAACTAAATAAGTGAAACCTGAAAATCCTTGCAAACATACGAAATATGAGATATGTTTAACCCTTATAAAACGAGAGGCAAATTTAATTTGTATACCTACATTTTTGATTTTATAGCCACTGTAATTAATAATGAAGTGCATACACAAAAATATTAACAAAAACTAGAATTTTAATTAAATTCTCAAAACTTTATAATTTACATCGGTTACTAATTAATTTTCAATTATTCGCTTAGCTAAGTTAGGTTAAGGTGAATAATATTTGGGAAATTGAGGGAAAAAGAAATATACAGAAAAAGTCAAAAGGTAATTAAGTTGAAACTTAAAATTGTGGGTAGTCCAGTTTTCTATTCTCTTTATATTAAAATAAATTAAACGTTTGTAAAATTAAATTGGCCAAGAGGTTTAATTTGGAATGAAATATAATAAAAAATGCCAAGATGGTTTCTTTTATTTAAAATTAGCTAATTTTTGATACGTAAAGAAAAATTTACAAATTAGAATAAGTCGTGTTCTAATGTACAGAAGAGATTGAAAGATTTGTTGTTGAACCATTTTGAAAATTTGCATATTTTATTATCTATGCAATAATAACGTAAATTTAGGATTGAGAGTATTACTTTAGTTTTTCTTTTAAAGTATATGGGAAGGAAGGAATTATGCGAAAACCGTAAAAGTAAAATTTTTGTTTCTGCATAAAAAGAACTGTAACCTAAGCTCCTATATAATATCCTTGATTATATATCTTTAAAGATATATAATCTAGAATAATGTTTTAATTTTTACGCTAATTAGTTTTTCTTTCCATTTTTATTGCTGAAATGAAACGTTACTGACCAAATTCAACATCACCATAGCATGAAGAATTCACACGATATGTTTATGGACGGTCATTTCAAAACCATTTTTACGTACCTATTACTAGGTATATTAATTACAATGAAAGAAAAGATTAGATTCTTATAATTTAATATTATAGACATGGGGAGTGGTATTCCCAGAATAACAGTACATAAGTTAGTAAAGAAAATATAGTACAAAAAATATTTGTTTTGGGTAAGGAATCGAACCTCGGACTTCTTACCTGCCAGTCAGGCATGGTTGACTATTACGGCGATAAAGAAGTTTGCATATATTTATATTGAGTTGTTTGCTATTTATACACAAAGTGAGCAGTCTCGAGCTTCAGCCGAATGACCTGCATAAATAAAAAAAAGAAAAAGGCCACGTATTTCATTCCCTCCCCAAGGGGGAGGGCGGGCTGCTCGAGCTTTCCGAGCTCCTTCAGCCACAATCATGGATTCCCATCATACATACATACATTACGTATACATGCATGGTGGGATTAAAGATGGGTGTGGTCAGGATAGGATCGGAAGGTGCGGAGTTAGGGTTCTGAGGGAGAAAATACTACCCCAACATTCGCCTAAGCAGCCGCACATGGTGTGCATATACGCAGTGACCATGCCGCTACATGTGTATGAGGAAAACCCCCTGAAAAAACCTCATACAAGGTAGACGGTAACGGGAATTGAATCCATTACCTCCCGAATGCTAAGCAGATCGTGTCACCACTACGCTACCAGCTCGGTCCTGCATAAATATTCTATTGCGCAATTTATATTCAGCCACTGCCGCTGCTACTCGCGCTGCCCGCTGTCCTGCACAAAAATACTTCTGCGGTAACATCGACGCGAGTGTATGTTCACATCCAGCCATTTTAATTTTAACTTCTGTTCAACTCACAGTAATGGCGGATGTAGAAATTGTTTCGGCCACAGCGCTATGTTTGCTCAGTTTGTATAACTATGTAACTGTTTTCAAAAGAAATCGAATAAAAAAAAGATGTCGTCGCCAAAGAAGATGGTGGATGTTAGCAATTCATCGTAATAAAACAACGTAAGTACTAGAAATTCCTGTACACTTTGTATTTATGTTGTTCTCTAAGTTATAATATCAAAGTATATTATTTTTATGTATTAGAGTTGTAGTATGGTTTTATGTGTGACTCATGAACATTTGTTTTTTGTTTCAGAAGCAGTATGGATAATTTTTTCAAGGAGTTGACTAGGAGGATTCTGGCGAGTTTTATAACTTTTGCAGAATGTCACCTAGTGATTTCCAATTTTTGCTAAATAAAATTGAACCTATGATAAAGAAAAACCAAACTATATTACGAATGCCCATGCCACCAAAAATACGTTTGGCAATAACTTTACGATATTTAGCAACAGGGGATAGTTATCGAAGTCTCCACTACTTATTCAAGGTTTCCACACCAGCCATTTCGATAATTGTTCCTGAAGTATGCAAAGCTATCAACTCTGTTCTGAAGGATCAAATTAAGGTAAGTAATAAAAGTAGGAGTCTAATTTCAAATTATGTATTTATTGGGCCTTATGATGTATCACCTCTGCTTATTTTAACAACACTGTTAAATTCTTAACATACTGTTAAGTTTCTTTTGCTATGATATAAAGTATATCAAGCAGTTAAAATAAACAGATGTGATACATCATAGGGCCAATTGTCTAAAATACAACAGTAATCAACAAATAAATGAATAATAATTCTTACATTTGGGAAGAACTCCAGTATGCTGATGAAATGATATTCATTTTTTGGTTTTGAGGTGTATCATTTCTTTCCGGAATACTGACCTGTGGTTGCATGTCATAAAGTTGAGGTTCTGGAGATTGTGGAGTGTCATGCATTGCAGTCTGTCCTGATGAAATTTGGTAATTGGAATATTGTGATTGCGATGAATGAGACGAGTAGACACTTGATGGTCGTTCAGCAGGACAAGGATTTTCTAAAAGCAACCCATCTATTTGGTACATAACACTAGGTCGCATTTGACTCCAGATATTTTCGTAATCTTTTTGCCAAAAGTTTCGCATATATATCGCACTCATCTTCATCATTTACATACTTTCTTTTTTCTTTTAGTACATGGTTCAGAGTATCCAAACTTTGAGATATTTTACTTTCTGCTTCATCTGTATTGAGGCTTGCTTTTTTACTGGTCTTGATTGGTTTGGTGTGTGATCGCGATGAGACTGTCTGTGATGGTGATGAAAGTGGCATTTCCACAGTTTGTTGCGACTGAATTGGCGTTGGCGGTGGGGCTGGCAAATCTTCACTAAGTAAAGTCTGAAAAAAACCGTATATTATTAGTAATTTTTAATGTTGTATATTATATTTAATATATTGTACATATTTTTCATTTTATTGTTTTATATATTCTTCATATTTAATGTTTTCTTTGTTTCAGTTGCCACAAACACCAGATGAATGGTTACTCATAGAAGAAGGATTTCACGATGCGTACGAGCTATAGATGGGAAACACATTGTAATTAATTGCCCAGCACACAGTGGCTCAAAATATTTATAACTTTAAGGGTACACATAGAATCGTACTAATGGCTTTAGTTGATAGTGAATACCGTTTTATTTTTTGTGACATCGGTGGCCAAGAGCGCATTAGTGATGGGGGAATTTTTCAACATTGTTTACTTTGGCAAAAAATTGACACAAATACCATTAATTTGCCATCAGATGCCCCATTACCCGGAAGAGAAACAAATGTGCCCTATGTATTTCTTGGGGATGGAGCTTTTGCATTACACATAATGAAACCTTTTCCAGGTAATCATAATATTGGCACAATGGAACGTATTTTCTATTACAAACTTTCAAGTTCTCGTGTCATTGTTGAAAATGTGTTCGATGTTTTAACTACAGTTTTTCGAATTTTTAAAAAACTAATCGAAATTGATATAGAAAATATACATCTAGTAACTATGACCTGTATATGTTACATACTTTTTTAAGAAACAGTAACTCTTCTCGAAACATGAACTTTTGAACCCATAGTTGACGGAGTACATGTGGATGGTTCTTGGAGACAAATACAAAACAACCCAGAAACTTCAGCAATTAGGCCAATACCACATGTGGCAAGACGCTCGCCAACACATATTTGCGAAATTCGAACTAAATTTGGTCATTATTTCCATAATTTAAATACTGTAGATATTTAATAATTGCTTAATAAATAATTGTAACAAAAATAAGTGTTTTAAATATATGAATGAACTTACCCTGTCTTCCGTGTTTATAGTTTCTTCAACGTCATAAATTGATCCCAAAAAGTTCTCCATAATTTCAAAAGCAAACCATATTGGCTGGAACACATCGTCAGCACCTGCCCCAGAACGAATAGAAGCTTTTTTTTTCTTTAATAGTGGTCAAAACGTGGCCGTGAAGGATTTCTTCTTCGATTTCAAGTCTTCTATTGGAGTATTATCCAAGTTATTGCTGATGCGATTCCACGCATCGTATACTTTATGTTTCTACTTATGATTTTTATCCGATGGATCCCATATCGCTCGCTCACTTGCGTAAAGTTCCAGGAACTTCATTATTTTCTCATTACTCCATTCCGGCGACGACGTATACTGTGACATTATAGATACCCACAGAGTAACTGTGTTACATCAAAATAGTAAATAAAACCACAATAGACTGGTGAATGTAAACACTCACTTGCGCATGCGCTGCCAGCCGTTTGACTTCCGCACGAAAAATCGCCAACTGAGGGAGCGCAGGACAATGGCAACAGCATGAGCAGCGGCAGCGCAAGGGGCATATTTACATTCTCACGCAACCCACTTCCCTGCTCACTTCCCTGTACAATTGGGCTAAGTGTAAACGTGGTATATAACATTAAAAGTTCGAAGTACGTCATGTTACTTCCAACAGAAATTCGTTGGTCATTCACTTAAACAAGGCTTCACTTTATATACAAATAATTCAATATAAATATATTCTTTGTGTAGTAGTGTAATGGTTAAGCACGTGGGATCGGCAATTGCAATTGCTATTAATTCGCATAACATTAAGTCAGTTTGAGCAACGTTGTATTTCTTTTCTTCCAAGCAAAAAAAGTGTGCCTGACCGATAACTGGGACGCGTAGGGTTCGATTCACATCTAGGGATAATGTTAATGTGTAATGTATAAAATTAAGCCCAATTAGTTCGCTTTAGTAAGTGATCTCGTAAAAACTATTTCAATTTCCACGAAACGTGGGATAAAAATAATTCTTTTAAATTACGATAATTCTGGTGTTTGCTAATTGAAAGATTTATAATCGCATTTTGGTGTGTATCGTAACCAAAGGGTTAAACTACTGTGTAATTAGCTGCACAGACCTCCGGAATTAGTTGCGAAATTAGTTGAATTACTAATGAAAATCGTGGAATTATTCTGGCATATTTCCAGTTAACACCAGTAAGAACTTGATCGAGATAGATGCATCAAACGATGAATTCGTATGATCTGAACGTCGACATGTAACTTTTCGTAATTTCACTTTTAAAAGTTTAGTATTACGTCACCCTGTATAGATAATTATTTGTCATAACTCACATGGTAGCAATATCTTTGGTAGACAACACATTTATTGCGGACCAACAGAATAAATATGAACTAATCCTTTTCAATTAAAGAGGAGTGTTTATCTTATTATCATTAATTGATACAATTTTTAACTGTTTGACCAGTTGTACATCTGTGCACTAGCTGTATCCAAAAGTACGCGCCATTACACTCTTTAACCTTCGAATGACCAGGTAAAATTTATAACACAGAACCAGATGGGGTCACTTAGTGACTCCATCAGTTCACAGCTATAATCTATGGTTTATTTTGGCTTACACTAATTAGAAGTCATTAAATAATCAAAAAACATTTATTAGATTCAATAATATAAAAAATTGCAAGTTAATACAATACCATACCAGCTTCAAAATCCACGAGAAATATTTATTTTGTTCACTACAAGGGTTGCATATTGTTGATTTCACAACAGTAACATGACTTTTACAAGTAAATCGTTTACATCTATCACATTTGTTTATTGTTTTCTTGGACACATAACTCGGTTTCCAAAAAAATCACACTAATGGCGGTTTTTATGTATTTAGGTAGATGTTCTGTTGATCGTTCAGCTATTAGTGGTTTTTTTTTTATGATTGTGGACCTGAACAGGCTAAATAAGGCCTATCGTGCTAAACCACTCAGGGACACTTAGGAGGATGGATAGAGGGATAATGAATTGCCAATAGATGCCTATGAACAGCTACCTTAAATTTTCTCATATCATAAGTGAGAGGAAAACAGGAACTAGGGAGATCATTCCAGAGTTTAGAAGCCGTGTAGAAAAATGTGGATTGCGCTCATTTGGTACGACAAGTGGAGATTTGTACTGCATACTGATGATGTGAATGAGCGAACCGAGTGTTTCTCGCAAAGATAGCCGGTAAATACATTATACTCAGCCCACAAAATTGAAACGGAAACAAATCCAATAAAAACATTATTCGGATGACCTAGTGGGGTTACTATGTGACCCCACTAGGTCATCCGAAGGTTAATTGAATTTTCCACAAGATGGTTTGTTACAAATGATCGGGATGGGAACTGTTGTAGTAGTCACGTAATGGAAAACCATCTTAAGCTATTCAGGAGTTTTACATTAGTAGTGAATTTTTCTGAGAAAAAAAATCCGGAAAATTTATCTATTTATTTTTTAAAGGTTTCTTCGGCGTAAATTTTTTTGTTATCCAGAAAATATTACTGGAATCACGACAAGAAACAGAAATTCAAATGAAATTATTAGTAGTGAGTATCGTGGAAGTATTGTAGGTATTATTAATAGAAGTAACGTTAGAGTGTTGTAATTAAATAGAAATTCATTGTTACAGTCAAATCAGTGGTATACGATGGAATTAATAGTATTAAGGAAATTAGTTGTGTTAGATTAAAATTACTGGTATTAGTAATATTGAAGCGGAATAAAGTGGTATTAGTGTGGAATTAGTGGTATTATTCGAACTAGTGGTTTTAGAGTGGAATTATTGTACATTTTTGGGCGTGACTTCCCTTTTGATCATAACGAATTAAATCCAATTATCGATCCTTGTCCAGGTAGCCCTCCCCCCCAATATCTATTTCTGCGCCTCGTCCCTATTGATATAAGATGACATTGTAACTGGTAAGGGTAAAATATGTTTAAAATTAGGATTTTGCAATAAAATTTCATTCCTCGATTTATGAGATTAAAGACTACCCCTCATCTAACCCACATAAGCTATATATATATATATATATATATATATATATATATATATATATATATATATATATATAGATTTAAAATAGTATATTGCAATAAAATTTAATTCGTCGATTTATGAGATTAAAGACTGCCCTCATCTAACAGACATAAGCTATATATATATATATATATATATATATATATATATATATATATATATAGAGAGAGAGAGAGAGAGAGAGAGAGAGAGAGAGAGAGAGAGAGTAATTCTTTGGGAGTTCGAATTAGACGTTTTAGAGAAACTTGACATAATTAAAATCTGAAAATTTGGGTTATGGGGTTTGCGGATATGCCCAGTTGATCTAAAATATTTAGTCTTCTACCACTTCCGGTTATACCGGAAGTTGGCTAAAACTTCCTTATTTTAAATAGAACACCCTGTATATTATTACGTATTTCGATAAAGCTACTTTTGAGGATTCTCTCAATATACGATTTTGCTTCCTTATACCGAGTGTTTTACGAGATATGACCAATTTTAATACGAAACAGTGTCCGGTTTGACACACTGTATCTTTATAAATAATAAAAAGGGAAACAATCTGGTTGGTAAAAATTTCTTTAGTATCATCTATTTTAATAAAACTTTAACATTTTGTGGATAAAATAATTTTTAATGTACGAGGTGATTCAAAACGCGTACGAAAACATTTCTCAACTTTCTTAAATGGATCACCCTGTATTTTATAACGTTATTAGAAAGAGCTTTAACTGTTCTTTAAGTTTTATTAACCACTCCCTATACCTAAATCGAGTCGTTATTGGTGTGTCTGTGTGTCTGTGTGGTTGTGTGTATGTGTGTCTGTTTGTGTGTCTGTGTATATATATATATATATATATATATATATATATATATATATATATATATATATATATATATATATATATATAGGGTGTCCCGAAATTGCTGGGGAACAGAGCTACCACGTGTAGTAGAGGTCAAAATAAGTCTATTGGACCTAATTTATTTATATACCAAAATGTACCGTTTGTCCGTCAGAAGAGTTCAAAGTTTACATAAGAAGAAATTTGACAAAAGTGCATTTTAGAGGATTACTCTCCATTCGGTAATCAAAGAAACCTATAAGAAATTGTAGAAGGATTAAAACCACCCTCATCCCCTGATATTTTTTTTAGCGAGAAGACTGATTAATTATCTTCATTTTGTAACTCTTATAAAAATTTCGCATTCCGCATAGTTTCAAAGAAAAAAATGTTTTATTAAATACTGCTAACAGATATTTCTAGTACAAGTTTAATAAAATTGAAATACAAAATTTAGTTGGCAAAACGTTTTTTTATAATAAATGTTCAATATGACGGCCGCCTTCATCAATACAATTCGACGTAAAAAATTGAAATGCACCCTTCTTAAGACATCGTTGTTTTCACGTAGTTCTTTTACGGCATTTTGGATTCTGTTACACAGCTGTTCGGAAGTATTGATTTGAACTTCGTACACTTTTGTTTTTAATGCTCCCCAGATACAGAAGTACCACGGATTTAAATCTGGAGACCGCGGAGGCCATTGAATAGGTGCTTCTTGTCCCTTACCAATCCATCTACCAGGAAATTGTTCATTTAGATATTCTCTTACTGCACGTGCAAAATGGAGTGGTGCACCGTCGTATATAAAGAACATGTTACGATGAAGATTAATGGGCAAGTCGTCTAATAAATCTGGCAAAATTTCTTGAAGGAAGCGAAGGTAATTGGGATCATTTAGACGATCTAGCAATCGGATCGGCCCAACAAAAAAATCCGATAAATCCAATCCAAATATTAATGTTAAATTCTCGTTGATAGTGCCTAGCTTTAATAGCATGTGGGTTTTCATCAGCGTAATATGTTCATTGTGCAGGTTCGTCATGCCACGACGTGTAAAACAAGACTCATCAGTAAACAAGATGTTAGTGTGAAATCTTTTGTCAAATATTCTGCGCTCCCGTGATCCGTGGTCAAGTGGTAATAACTCTTGCACTGGCTGAATGTGAAATGGATGAATTAATTGTTCTCTGCAGATCCGATTTACAGTGCTTTTTGGAATTCCTGTTTGTCGTTGCACAGATCTGGTACTGGTCTCAGGATTGTCATCGATTGTTTCAAGAACAGCTTGTTCAGCATTAGTTCTTCGAACTCGGGGTCTTCCAGCGTTAATTCTGACTGGTTCCAACTTCCCTGTTTTTCGAAGACGTCTGTCGATTCGGGTTATTCGTAGGTTTATGAGCTTGCAAAATAGACTCATTTCGATTTTTGAGCCGCAAGCGTTTTTATTAATTTTGTTATTAATTAATAATTAACTGGTATTACAGGCTAATAAAATAAAAGAGATACCATATTATTATATTTTCTTTGCAAAATATTGATAACTAAAGATAATTAAGAATCTACATTCAGGAGGTGATGAGTTCGATGTCTTTAACCGTCTGCGCTGTATGCGTTTTTTAAGGCCTAACTGAAACTATCGATTTACAAAAAAGTAGATGTCAAGATAAAAGTTTTAAAATTCTGCAAATTTGTATCGCCTAAAATATTTTCAAGATAGTGGCTCCTCTGGTTATAACGGAAGTCGACTCTAACTGGCTTAGTTTAAATGGAATCTTCCATTTTTTAATGGATATTAGAGAGAAAAATAATGACATGTCATATGCCTAACTTGACATTTTTTGAAATATTTAAAATTTTCAATAAAAAATGACACTTCAATCCCAACAATATATGAAATTTTTAGTAAACGATTATTTATTTTTTTAATTTGAATGATGCGGAATTTAAGCTGTACTAAGGCAATTTTGATCGTTTTTTATACAGTGTGCCCGAAAAAATGTTTTTAATATCGATAATAAAATTCCCAAAGAACTAAATTTTTTAAACGGAAATACCTATTTCTTTTATCATATTTGTACTCAGCGTTAAAAAGGAGGAACACGTCGTTTTAATACTCCTATACCTACAATGGAGAGTTTTTCAATATTAAGGAAAAAGTAATTTCATTTAAGAATACTTCAAGGCAGTTGGACGACAGGCAGGGTGGTCATGGTTATTTGGAAAATGTCAGTTAAAGTGCAAGTAAAATGTCAGAGCGTCTTCATTATACCCACAAAGACTATTTAGACTTATTCGTTACTTACCAAGAGTGTGACAAAGTAGAAACCAAAAATTGTGATACATTTGCTGCAGATATCCTAAAAAACGAAAACACCCAGTGAATGCAGTAATAAACATTACTCAATTTGAGAAAATATGACCAATTTTCGGAAATACCGAAATTGAAATCGCAATAATATTGCAGCAACATTACTACTTTGTTACATTTTGCATAAATAACAATCTTCATGAGTAAAATTAAGATACCTTGACGGTTTTAATTGCACTCACATTCGCCATACAACTACAAGTATAACCACCGTTATTGTCTTCCACAAGCAAACCGTCGAGAAGTGTTTTTGAAATATATAGAAAACCATTCATTGTAAGTTTTAACACAAAAAATGTGTAAAATATGACACAACTGGATCTTTCCATTTAAACAAATTGAGCTTTTTGCGATTTTTGATATATTTGAAACAGTTTTTGGGGCACCCTGTAGAACGAACATCACCGATAGATAGGTAGTTTTAAAACATTTTCGTAAACCGATAGTTTCAGTTGGTCGTGGGACACCCTGTGCAGTTATTTGATCACTACATATATGCACTTCATATGCGCCCAGTTATGCGAAATGTAGGACATAAGCTTCCCCCTCAGAACACTCCCTTCCGTTCCTTTCGATCCTATCCTGACCCGCAACCCATCCTTAAGCTCACGATGTGCACATATTTCATGTATCCATGTTGGGGAATCCACCATATTGGCTGAAAGAACTTGGAAAGGTTAATCAGCCCGCCCTCCATGTTGAGGAAAGAATGAAACGCGTTGATATCCCTCTTTCGTTCTTTCCTATTAACACCGCTTCTTGACGTTTTATTTTTGTAAGGAATATTGTTTAATACGTATGTATGTTGAAAATTTTTTTGTTCTGCACGCACCGCTAAATTTTAGATGTTAGAGAAATTCTTAACATTCTGCTGTTACATCATTATCATTTTGTTAGGTGATTTTAACATAAATTTTATGAAAGAATCTAAAATATTAATGTCATCAGGTTTATCGTTTAGTCTTTAAATTATTATTCCAAACAAAACGCCACATTCCTCGACAATATCTTACTCAACCTACCTAAAAACTAGTTTACTTCCGGGACGTTTTAACCTTGCCGATCAAACACGGAGAGTAATTATATGTAATAATAAAAGAATGCAATACGAAGGTTATACCGTAATTTATTGAAGCATCTTCATTCAATGAAGTCGGGCATAAGTTAAATTGCGAAATATTTAGAAACAACATTTAACTTGTTAACTTTACTCCACTTTTCTGTAGGGGTATGCGAAGTATAAAATGCGCTCGGAACGCATTCCCATATAGTAATATAGTGCTACCGTAAAGAGTGAAACAAATGCCCGACACTTCAAAAATTATAATCTGTTTACTGACTTCAAAAAAGGCTGAAAAGCGGAATGTTTATGGCCGAATAAGGGTAACTCCACAAAATTTTGGTATCAATTTACTCTCCCAGAATGCAAGTATCTTTTTTCTTTTAACTGTTACCAACAATTTTATATATTTTACGCGGATGTCTGCATCCGCATATATTAAGCATACACATACTTTCTTGCCTTTGGATTGGCACCGCATACGCATTATTTTTTGGGGGTAATACCACCCTTCGGGTTCGAGTTACAACTGACTTATTATATTTTATAGTTTGTCAATGGCGACTTAGTTCTTTGCAGAAGCTAATAGACTCTTTGACTTAATTTTGTTTACATGACTAAAATGTGCACAAATGTTCACAAGCAAAGAGTGCTATTTGGGAGTATTTGAACTCTTCACAGTGCTGAATTTGCACAATGAAGTATTTATGATATATATATATATATATATATATATATATATATATATATTGTTGGATTCATCAATTTGGACTTCATGTTGACGAGTTTTTTCCTTTCACTGCTCATACTCAGATTCAACAGTGCTCAAACGAGCACAATCCTAGTCATCTTCGCAGTACTCCACTAACTGCTTGATGACTCGCAATAAGAGATAGCCTTCAGAAGACGCTATCAGAATCGTGACCTCTTTCTACACATCGAGTAGGATGATTTTCTTCAAATAAGGTACTCTCTGGCCCATCTGTTTCTGCAAAACGACGTGCCTCTTAGAAGTATTAAAACACTAAAATTTTTAGAATTATGCCAAAGCAACTTCTTATAGCTGGAACCTCGGAGGAGATGACAAGATTTAAAGCTTTCGGTAATTCTTTCGCAATTACTGCCTGTGCACCATTGAAAAGTACACTCATAGACTTCGTTCTACTGCACACTTGATCTCTTAAATCCCTTACATATACATTCTTCTAACACGTTCACTATATTTTTGCTAAAATTTTCGTCGAACTCTCTATTGGCATGAATTGCAAAAATTGTCCGCAACACGATAACCAAGATTGCAGTTTTTACATATCTAATGCATAGTTTTGGTTATTCCAAGTGATTTTATCCCCATTTTATCCCACAGGACTCAAAATGCTTTTTCCAGGTTTTCGTTACCACTTAAAATTCTTAATTTGGTAAGGTCTGAAAAATACCCATCTCTGTCAGTGGGCTTTGCAAAATTAAAGGGACCATTGTGTCTATGACTTCCGAATAATATGTAGTAATATCCAGAACCACCGTCTGTATAATAGGTATGATATCTTACTGCTTTGCTCTGCCTGCTTCTTTCTGGAACAATCAATGGCCTTATCTAGTGGTTCATCTACATTCACCTTAATTTTTACATAATCGTCTGCTTTAAAAGCACAGTGTAGGTTACTTTGCAAATTTTTATGGTACTGAAACCTTTTTAGAGATTTATGCCAGGTGGGAAGTTCAACTTTTACCATGTGGTCTGTTGGAGCCTTTTCATTTCCTTTTTCATAGAGTGCAAATACTAGGCATAGTCTATAATTTTTGCGCTATCCTTTTCTCGAGAATTCGCCAATTGAATTCATCCAGTGAAGGAACACTAAATTTTCTATTTTGGTTGCCCCATTTTTATTAAATACTTGTTAAAATATTCTTTGTATCTCCAACATTAAGTACATTATCATATGAGCCACCAATACCAGAAATAGAGTTCTCCTCATGGTCGAAATTATCCATTGAACCGGGACGTGGCTTATCTGTTGCAAAATGTAAAGGAAGTGGAACCCTATGGTTTTCTGCAAGAATCACTGATCATTCTTCAAAATAATAAACCAACATGATTTAGCGATGCTGTCAAAGTTTTTAATTTACAGGTTTCGTGGATTGCTTGTGCAGTTAAAACATGAAAAGGAATTTTCTTCCGGCCATTGTGGAACGTATAATATAATATTTGAAAGAGAGTATCGCGTCTTCTTTTCACACTTTCATTTTCTTTAATTGAAGGTGATAATGTTGGCAACGCCATAGTTTTTTGAAAAAAATTATCCCAGAGTTCTGGCCTGTTATTTTCAAAATTAGATAGGCTCCCTTCTATGTCACTTGCATCATGGAATGTGTCATCAAGCTGGAAGTCATATTGTTTAAGCTCTCGCGCTAATTCATCAGTTACATCTTTTAAGCTCTTAGTGCTGCAGCTTCTTTAGATTGTTTTCGTAACACTTATGTTCGTGAAATGTACAATCTGGCACTTTGAACGTTCCTTTGGATAAGTGAAAGATATTTCCTCTCCAAACTGCTTCTTCATTTGCCTACTTGAAAATCTCAAGTTCACTTTCAGAATTCATAAATGCGGTCAGATCTGATAGTTCACAACCATTTTCCGTCAGGTCTAGTTTATCAAGTAGCTTTTGAAATCCTGTTGCAACATTAAAGTTCTGAACTACAATTCCAAAATTTTCAACGTATCTTGAGTACGTCGATAAGTAGTTTGTCATGCATAATTTATGATATAGAACATCAGCTACGAAAACGCTTTCAAAATCATCAATAATGCTCATCCTTGAAAAAACATCCTCTTGAAAGTGGCGTGTCGCTGATAAAAAATTCTCTGTTCTATCTTATTCACAAATTTTTAGAAGTCTCATGGCAAATCTCGATCGCGTTTTTGTCTTGTGCTTCTGATATCATCACTATACTCTGATTTACTAGTTGTTTTTTCACATATAACACATATTTCAGAAACCTTTCCCTGGCCTATGATCATTGCAGCAATCTACAGCCCCCCCCCCAAGGCATCCCATCTCGCAAGAGGAATATCATGGTTATCTAGCTCAACTTTGTTCACATTTCATAGTAGACGGAGGGTGGAGATTGGAAACGGAAAATACACTGCGTGTGGTTCAAGACTCATTACTCCAAAAGGTAGAGTTTTACTAAATGCCTTACAATAAAATAACTTGGGTATCCTACCAACTGGTGAACCAACTTATTGGTCGACCGATTTAAATAAAATCCCAGACATACTAGATTTCGCTATCTCCAAAGTTTACAGTGCAATTGAATCTAGTTTCGATCTAAGCTCGGATCACACCCCTATGATGATTACCATTAGTCAAAACATTATCTGGAAAGAATCCCCACTCCGACAATGCAATATCAATGCGAACTGGGAACTATTTCAAATCCTAATTAACCAATATATCCAGTTAGATATTAGCCTCAAAACTAATAATGACATTGCAGAAGCTGGCAGAACACAGCTCAATCGATTACATATCCTACATAAAGCCGTACAAGAAGTTAAAAATGAATCATTCAAAATATACAGGGAAAATCTTTCTCCCAACGACCATTCCCTCTGGAAGGCCACGAAAAAGGTCAAAAGACCGATTGTTACTATCCCACCAATCCGTAAACCTGACGGAACCTGGGCACGATCAGCTACAGAAAAGGCAAACATATTCTCTGAACACTTGTCGAACGTTTCCCCCCTACCAGAAATACATAACGAAGTTACGGAAATAGAAGAGTTTCAAATACTCCATGCCAACTATCACCGCCAATTAACGCCTTTTCTCCAAAACTAGTCAGAAGAGAAATAAACCATTTAAACAAACATAAGGCACCTGAATATGACCTAATTACAGCAGATATACTAAAAAACCTCCCACGAAAAGGAATCGTCTTAATCACAATTATCTTTAACGCCACGTTACGACTATGCTATTTTGCTGACCAATGGAAATATGCTCTAATTTTCGTGGCACCCAAACCTAGCAAACCTCCGGCAGAAACTAACTCGTACAGACTCTTCAGCCTTTTACCTATTATTTCCAAGATCTTCGAAAGGCTTCTTCTTAACAGAATCCCTCAATGATCTCATCCCCAATTATCAGTTCGGCTTCCGACACAGTCATTCAACGATCCAACAATGCCTCCGCGTCATAAACAAGATTAACAACAGGTTCGAAAAAATGGAAATATGTACCTCAGTATACCTTGACATTCAACAAGCTTTTGACAGGATTTGGCACGCGGGTCTCCTTTACACAATTAAGCAACTATTCCCTGCTCAACTCTACCTAATCCTAAACTCCTATCTCAATGAGCGCTACTTTCAAGTAAAAATGGACAGTGAACTATCCAGTTACAAAGAAATAAAATCGGGAGTACCACAAGGCGACGTGCTTGGGCAATTTATGTACCTAATCGAGATCCTACCGAGGCAGCAGCAAAACTTCAAAACCGTTTAAATATCCTACAAAGATGGCTTAAGAAATGGTAAATCACAGTCACTGCTAGTAAAGCTACTGAAATATCGTTTATAAATCGAGGTCAACAGTCCGCAGCTCATCTATCCCGATTAAAACGGAAATCAAGTACCTTGGCATTCACTTGGACCAAAAACCGGCTTGGAAAGCTCACATAAAAGCCATTGAACGCATCTAAATTTAAAAATAAAAAATATGAACTAGCTAATCAACGGAAGATGCCAGCTATCAATCGAAAACAAGTTGTTAATTTGTAAAACAATCCGAAAGCCAATCAGGACATACGGCATCGAACTCTTGGGATGTAGTAAACCATCGAACACTAAAATTCTTTAAACGTTTCAATCGAAGACCCTCCGGCTACTAGCAAACGCCCCATGGTACGTATCCAATCAGACTCCACAATGGTTTCGAAATCCTATTTATTGCTGAAGTAATCAGATCTCATTCAGCCAAACACAAAAACCGGTGCTCAGACCATAAGCGAATTATTGGCAAGTCGTATCCCATATCGACCATTTACTTATTATTACTTATCTTGCATTATCCTCTTCTTGGAGGCTGGGGTAAGTTGCAATTTCTTCATACTTGTTTCTTTTAATAAGTTAGGCAATACCAAAATTCCATGTTATGCCCTACAACAAAAACAATAAAGAAGTTTATTCAGGATATAAGCACACTTTTTTGTTTAACTATACGGGTCCTGGACACAATGTCCACTGGTCACCACCTTCTAAACCGCCATCTTGGTCACAACGTCCGCATTTAAATTTGGCCATAACGCCTACTTTGGTCGTAGCGCCCACCGCATACTATGCCATGCACTTTTAAACTTGGTCATAACCTCCACTCTGGTCACAACCTCCATCGACGCCTTCTGGTCATGTTGCGTCACCGACGTCGGTCGTAACGTCCATTTTTCTTTGTCTGGCCACAATGCCCACCTTTAAATTTGGTGACAACCTCCCCTCTGGTCACAACCTCCACCGACTTGCACAGCTTACAACGCCCGCTTCTAGAATTGATCTAAGATCTATTTGGTCACAATGTCCACCAATACATTCGGGCCACATCGTCCGCTGTACAATATACAATGCAATTTGTGTTCTTATAAAGACGTTTAAATTGTGCGTACTTAACAAAGGAATGCTATGCCATGCGGAAAACAAATCTGTTCCCGAATAAGATCCTTTTATAATAATAATAATAAATGTCTTTATTTAATCAATTACATAACATCGTCATGACATTGGTTCAGAGACGAAGTTTAGTGCACCAAACGGCTCTGATCTTCCACTTAACGTCTGTTGCAGAAATATTGGGTATATATATATATATATATATATATATATATATGGTTGCATGATGAAAATGGACTATGAATAGATGTTATTAAATTGCCAATACAAATTTGAGGATGAGTTGCCAATATTGCAGTCTTGTTCTATTTATGTATTTACTTGTTTTCACTGGTTTAGAAATGTATGCATTACCGCTTTACCGAATTAGTTTAATCCAAGAGCTCTCAATTCTTCTAGTATACTATTCCATAAAGTAGTTACATGAAATTGGAACGATTCTATGTGGTGGTATGGAAATGAGCCCCCTGTGCCTGAGATTTAGGTGGTGTAGATCGCTACGGTAAGTGATCTTTTCCCAAAGGTAGTTCGGGCTTTTATTTTATTTTCGACAGTTATTAATCTATGTAGTGGGTCGTCCAGAAAGTAAAGAATATTTTGGCGTGGTGAAATAAGAGGACCTTATTCTACTTTTCTACATAATCACGATGTTTGTCAAGACGTGTGTTGTAACGTGGGACCAGTTTTTCTACGCCGATGTTATGCTCATCTACCACCACAGATTTGAGCCAGTCTGTCACCGCTTGCTGAAGTTCCCCATTGGTTGTGAACTCTTTTCCACCCAAAAACTCCTTCAGTTTAGGGAATAAGTGAAAATAACTTGGTGCTAAGTCTGGGCTGTGAGGAGGGTGATTAAAGTTTTCCCACTTAAAAAGTTGAAGTTCTTGCTGTGTTCGTGTTGATGCATGAGGCCGGGCATTGTCGTGGATCAACAACACTTTTTCTGACAGCATTCCACGTCTTTTGTTTTGGATGACGCGTCGAAGTCGGTGGAGAGTTTTACAGTAGGCGTCTGAGTTTATTGTTACCTCTCTAGGCATGAACTCGACATGGATTAAGCACTTTCGGTTTCAAAAAACTGTTGCCATGACTTTCCGGGTATTCAAACTTGGTTTTTCCTTCTTGGGTTTTGATGGCGAATTCGCGTGATGCCACTCCATTGACTGGCGCTTGCTTTCAGGAGTCCCAAGTTTCATATCCCGTAACAATGCGGTCAAGAAACTTGTCACCATCTGTGTCGTATGCGGTCATAAATTTAAGAGCTGCTCCCATGGGATTCGCCTTATGGGCGTCAGACAATGTCTTTGGCACCAACCGAGCGCACATTTTCTTGTAACCAAGATGCTCTGTCACTACTTGATGTAAGAGCGATCGTGAAATTTGAGGAAAAGATTCGTGTAACGTGCTTAAAGTGAAACGTCGGTT
This sequence comes from Vesta saturnalis, assembly GCA_036346205.1. Classification (NCBI taxonomy): domain Eukaryota; kingdom Metazoa; phylum Arthropoda; class Insecta; order Coleoptera; family Lampyridae; genus Vesta; species Vesta saturnalis. The sequence continues at coordinate 99,696 of JARFJB010001053.1, forward strand.
TTCCTAAATCTTTACTTCAACTCTTCCCTTCGATTCTTTCGTAACAAGTGATGACCTCCCACTTCGATCTTCATCATGAACGCTGGTCCTTCCTTGATTGAACATAATGCACCATTTCCTCACCGATGACTCGTTCATTGCATTATCACCATAAACATTCTTTATTTGCCTGTAAATTTCAATAGGCTTAACTTTTTGTGCATTCAGAAAACGAACAACACTCCACACAAGTAGCGTGGCCGCACAGCAACGAGACTCGGATCACACTGAAGTGAATGAAGGAGCTAACGGTCACACTTGCAGCCGCAGTGGTGGGGGGTCTGCGCTGCGCGCGTTCTTTACTTTCTGGACGACCGGAGTACTTAATCGTAATAGTACAATAATGGAATGGTGGAAGGAAGAGACAGTATCCAAACTTTTTGGGACAACCTGAGAGCTTGGAAGGAGAGAAAGGTGTACGTTTTAATTGTGGTTATCAAGAAAACCGTTGAGAGAAAAAGAACGTATGCCCATGCTTCCGAAAGTTTAAACACTCACTTTTCTGTAATTTAGCTGTTGGAGTCTGACCAAACAAAGACAGCAACTTGCTATAGATTTGACGAAACTGATTCCGATTTGCACATGTCTACTTTTAATAGATTTTTTGCTACCAAATAATTTTCAAAATACTGACAACAAAATTTCCTCTTGCCAGTATAAATCTTTCAATAAAACCAAAAAAAAAACCGACGAAGATGGGATACATTTGTTTTTCTTGCATTCACTTCAGTTCCTGAATACATTTCGCGTATTACGGTTCGGCACAGGAGATAATTCAGCGTCCTTCATTGCCATATTTTACTGACATCAGAATAAAGATAATCTCTTATTGACCTAGACACTTGAGTTGCCAAGTTAACGTTTGGTTTAGGTTTAACGTTTAGGTAAAATTACCAGGTGAGCAAAGATAACCCGAACCCAAAGCATTACTTTCAGTTCTGACGAATCTTTTCTATTTGAGCCAGCTAAAAGGAGAAGATAAATGTCTCTGGAAAGCCGGTTTGTAACATTGTGTTTCACATGTTAAGTGAGATACAATAATAAAGTTCAGTTGAAATATTTTAACAAATTTAAGAGAACATGCAAATAAAAAAATAATTTCAGTTATATCGGAGTTCTTAAATATCGACGAGAGTAATTTAGTATCAAAATAAGGCTCTTTTTCCACCTTGTAGAAATTCATGATGCAGGAAACTTAACCTAGCAAAATAAATTAGAGTCGTCTCAATGTCCAGGATGTTTCGTGTATTTCTTCTTTGCCCTTAAAAGATTTAGTATGCATCCTTCAGCGTTCTTTAATGTGTACTATAAAGCTCATACATTTTTGTTGACATTATCTGTGACTCAAGTAAAATGTGAAACCAATTTTTCACTAGTAGAACTAATAAAAACTAGAGTTAGTTCCACTATACCACAAGACATTCTTGGAACATTACTCTTCATGGATGTAAAAAGTGACATCGCTAATCACATAGACAATGATAATGTGGTATCATTGTTTTGAAAAGAAACCTTATGTTTGTATAATTGGGTAATCAAACTATATGTATCAATGTACGTTTGTTTTATTGAGAAATGGAATAGTGCGATTGAAAGTAATGATTTGTGGTGGGGCCCCAGCGCACGTTTTTCCTCGTAGGCCCTAATAAAGCAATCCAGCCCTAGTCCTAAATATTCATTAAATCGGAACCAGCCGCAAACATACCGTAACAAAATTGAAAGATAATGAAAATTTACATCGCATTGTCGCAAAATTATTATACCGTTCTATTTAAAAAGATAAGTTGTCCACGATTGACGTGTTTAAAATATTTAATCCATTAGTTTTCAAACGAAATCCTTCGACGTTCTCAGAAAAGATAATGTAGTCTTCTTTTAACCGCATCTCCGTGCGTGAATTCAAAAATAACAAACGCCCGCACTAAGTGGGACACACTGTATTGCCAAAAGTATGTTTAAATTAGGACAACTTTCATTCGAATCAATTTTTAGGTTTTTTGAGATAAGAGAGCTATAGAGCAATTCGTATTAAGCACCTCTGCAATTGTTCAGCGAACGATGTTGTTCGAGAGCATTGGTGGAAGTTGTGACCAAGTAGATCTAATGATCCGATTGTGACCGGAAAAGGAAAGTAGATGTTACGGTCAACGTCGGTGGGCGATATGACTAGTACATGTCGGTGGAGGTTGTTACCAGAGTGGAGGTTGTGATCAAATTTAAAGATGGGCGTTGTTACCGGAAAAATAAAAATGGACGTTACCAACCAACAATAGCGATAAGACCAGAAGGCGTCGGTGAAGGTTGTGACAAGAGTGGCGATTATGACCAAATTTAAAAGTGCACCTTGTGACCAGCGTCGTATAGTATGCGGTGGGCGTTATGACCAAAGTGGACGTTGTGTCCTAGACTCAATTCTAATATAGAAATGTGTTTTGAAGACTTCTTGTCCCTTTTACATTTTTTATTGTGATGAATAGTTTTTGAGATATATGAATTTTTCCTAAGGTTGTTCTGGTGCTTGCAAAAAATGGCTTAACCGCCATCTTGAAAAAAATCTCCCCGTGCCAGGAGTGCGTACGCAAGCTAAAAATGATCCATAGATGTCAGGAATCATCCTGTAAAAAAATTGGCTGTACACATCTTCATGCAACACTCACCTTCTCTATAGGCTCTAGCTAAACTATGAGTAGACTCCCTTTTTATTTAAGATTAATATTCCCTTTTTATTTAAGATTAATATACAGGGTGGCCCATTAGTGTGTGGAACGGCAATAACTTACTTAGGATCAAAAATACAAACAAACGTTTTAAATAAAAGTTATGTTTGCGCAGATACACATTTCTAAAGTATTTTGAGATGTACAGGGTGTTCACCCTAAGCGAAACAACACGAAGTTTACTTTTTTTTAATAAGACACCCTGGATATTTGTTTATCATCGAATTCAGCGTAAAATTCTGCATCTAGCTCTATCTTTTCTTTTCCCATAAATTACGACGTTGCCAAGCTGGAGCAAAAAATTTTACGAAAATTGGTGCACTATAAACGTTATCAGTGATAAGCAACTAAACTTATTTGGTAGGTACGAAGGTACAGGATGGCTGAAATGTCTGAACGTAGTAGAAATTTCATTTGGGATTCGGGGAGTTTTTTGGATAAGCATTAATTCAGGAGATTTCAATTAGCAAAAACTTCATTTTTTTAAATGGAACACCCAGTATATTATTTTACCATCTTGTAAAACTATTTTATCCCTTCGAATTATGTTTGTATAATGTACTCTCTAAAATTGATTGTTTTTAAGAAAATTGCATTTTTAGTTTATGATTTAAAAATATTCATGTTTTTAACAAGCAAGCTCTGAATGTGACGTTTAGAATACTTCTACTTTCTATAATTTTCTACAAAACTTAATTAAGCAAAAATAACCTTACCAACAAATGAAATGAAAATATCCATCGTTTTAACAAGTAACCTGTGATTTTGACGTTTGCGCAAGTCAGAGTGGTTAGTCATTATCTAGACGTGTTGTAAATGTGTAGCTATTAAGAACGAAAAAGCAATTAAAATCATGAATTTTCCGATAGAAGAATTGACAGATATGATTTTTGTACTGGGTGCCAGTGATAAAAACTGGTTACTCGCACAAAGGATTAATCAACAGAAATTTCCAGATAGAAGACAGCCAAGCAAAGAGACATTGGAAAATGTGTTTCAGCGATTTACCAGAACTGGCAGTGTAACTTATGAAAAAGCGAAAGGTTGCAGACTGTAATAACAGAGGACAACGAGATGACCGTAATGTTAAAAGTTACGGTATATCCTCATATCTCGATACGGAAAATAACAAAACAAACCGACATAAGTCGTACTGTCGTCCAAAAATTATGTCTAAGAGCAAAATGCATCCTTACCATATACAACGAATGCAGGAACTATTGGATGATGATTATGAAAAGCGGTTAACCTTCTGTGAGCGGGCTCAACAACAAATTTAGCAAAACAGAGATTTTTTCAATTTTGTATTATTTGCCGATGAAGCAATTTTTCATATAAAAATGGATTTGGTAATAGACACAATTTCCATTATTATGCAACAGATCAACCGCATTGTATACGGACTATCAGTCAAACAAGGTGGTCATTAAATGTATGGGGTGGAATAATTGGGAATCATGTCATTGGCCCATATTTCTTTGACGGAACTGTTAATGGGCAAGTTTATTTAAATTTCTTACAAAACGAATTACCACAACTACTTCAGCAATTACCTGCTCATGTTAGGCGGCGAATGTGGTACCCACATGACGGGGCACCAGTACACTATACCCAACCGATCAATACACATTTAAATAATGAATTTCCCGGACGATGGATAGGTACAGAAGGCCCCATAAATGGCCACCTCCTTCACCAGAACTTACAAAAATTGATTTTTTTTGGTGGGGTTATGTCAAAGAACAAGTATACAAAACACCCGCGACTACTAAGGAAGACATGAAGAATATAATTAGAGAGGTTTTCCAAACTGCTGATGTAGATATGTTACATCGTGCTAGTAGAGCTTTTGAAGATCGCATACATTATTGTATGGAAGTAAATGGTGGTCATTTTGAACATTTAATAAAATAGTTATCTAACGTTTTTAGTTCTTTCTTATTTGTTGTTAGTTATTACTGGTTTGCTTTTGTCACAAAAAATTATCGAAAGTAGAAGTATTCTGAACGTCATATTCAGAGCTTGCTTGTTAAAAACATGAATATTTTTAAATCATAAACTAAAAATGCAATTTTTTTAAAAACAATCAATTTTAGAGAGTACATTATACAGACATAATTCGAAGGGATAAAATAGTTTTACAAGATGGTAAAATAATATAATGAGTGTTCCATTTTAAAAAAATGAAGTTTTTGCTAATTGAAATCTCCTAAATTAATGCTTATCCAAAAAATACCCCGAACCCCAAACGAAACTTCTACTATATTTAGACATTACAGCCATCCTTTACCTTCGTACCTATCAAATAAGTCTAGTTGCTTATCACTGATAACGTTTATATGGCAGCATTTATAGTGCACCAATCTACGTCAAATCTTCATATTTTTCGCTCCAGCTTGGCAACATCGCAATTTATGAGAAAAGAAAAGGTAGGGCTAGATGCAGAATTTTACGCTGAATTCGATGGTAATCAAATATACAGGATGTCCTATTAAAAAAAAGTAAACTTCATGTTGTCTTGCTTAGACTGAACACCCTGTATATCCCAAAATATTTTAGAAATGTGTATCTGCGCAAACATACTTTTCTTTAAAACATTTGTTTGTATTTTTGATCCTAAGTAAGTTATTGCACTTCCACACACTAATGGGCTACCCTGTAGGTACTCCATACAGGACTGGGTGTAAACATTGATTTTACTTACTGCCTGTAAATTAAAGTTTAAATATTAATTGTGCAAAGAATTTAAGGATATTTTGCACTCACGCAATTATTTTTGCGAGTAAAATGATCAAAAAGCACGTCATCATTTCAATAGATTTAGTAATAACACGAAAGTCTTAATTTTCTCTAAAGCTATATAAGGATTCAATTAAGGAAACAAAGCCTTATTATTGTTGATTGTTAAAATTCCAAAAAGGAATATTCTAATAATAATGCGTATTACGAAAGAAACTACATATTCCTATGGTTCTATTGGAAGTGTGGAAGACGGAAAAATTATGCACGTTATCGCTCACTTAATTATTTGAAATTGTAATTTTTAATGAATCTATGTTAATTAATCTAGTGTGAAGGCTAAGTACAAAAAAAAAGGAAATACTGAATTAAGGAGAATGATAATCAATTTATAAATTAAACTATTTCCCACATAAAAGTTTCATAAAGATAAACCTTCAGTTACATAATTTATTCATTGTTATAGGCGTGGTTTTTGTTTTTTTATAGTAAATTACTTTTATGAGCATTTTGTTGTAATTAACTTTTTTCTATAATTTTCATTAATGATTTATCCTCCCATTTTTTTATATAAATACATTAAGTAAATAAACTTTTAAGATAAAGATCTAGAATAAGTGTTTCATAATTTGTTAACCGTTTACAAAAATTGTAAATGAGTATAAAATATCTTTCACTTTAATTAATGTTAATAAAGTAGTAATTATAATTAGACTTTATTAATCATTAAATTTATGTTGATTTTATTGTGATTCCCGTTAGTGTCTTTGTCTTTACATCCCTAAAATTTTCGTCAAATTTACGGGTAACGTACGATATTTCTATAATAATTTCATTTTAATTACTCTGTTACAGTAAGCCCTTATTTAATGGAAAATTTAGTATATATTACAACTTCCCTGTAATCCTAATACGAACAAAAGGTAAATGAAAATGGACGATATAATTTCCAACTTTTATTATGTCTCACTTTTAATTTCGACCTTTTAGTATTACTATTGACATTAGTAGAAAAAAATTAGGTGCTAATGTATGTTTTTGTTCATAATCTAAACGTCCTGGCCCAGGGATATGCCCTTCAGCTTCAAATGGTTATGTACTCTTGATCTACCGAGCGCTTCTTTATGTAACATGTTTATCTGGACACTCGATTTCTAATACTTAAATTACAATCTCTTATTTCATCTAATTGAAAAAAAATGTGATAAACCACTATGAAGCAGTCTGAATCGTTACAACATTGCACCGAGAGAACAACAGGTTATATAAATACAATTTATCTTTAATTACTGTTTAAGCTGAAGCATGTGGGTCTTGAAAGTATGCGTCTACGGTCAGGTACCCAACTTTTTGTTTATATTCTTTTTAGGGGCGCGAGCTCTTCAACTTCGCAGATCTACCTATTATGCCTGTTTTACATATTTTGGATCAAATTACGACGTGGGTTGTGCTTTTAGTATAGGGTAATAAGTTATAAAGTGCTTTTTGAATATAAATTGTTTTTCTTAATGATGTATTGTAAATGCTTAGTAATTTTAAAAATGACAGTATCGATTGTCTTTAAAAGCTTTTAATATCTGTTTCAAGTTCGTCTCGGTGTAATTATTGTCATTTGAAAAACATAATGAGCGTATTCCTTCCGATTATGAATATTTCAGCCAAGTAGGTGCTTGCTCTATTGCTTGATCTTATAGGCATAATTACCTTTTTTATATAGTTATCGTTATTTTTTTAATTATCTCGATTTGTAATTACTTAATATTTTTTATGTACCTACTCTTAAATACGAATATGCACGTTTGTAAATAAACTCTGTCAGCACAAGAGACGTTTTTGTAATGCTCATTTCAGAAAGTTGAACGACAATTATTTTTAATATACAATTCATTAACTGTGCAAATAAATTGTGCAAAAGTGCACAGAATATTTGAAAGTGAAATAAATATTAATTATTGCGTAATGTGTTGATAAAATGAAAATTCAGTTCACAAATATGAATTTTTTAAAATCCTAATTGTATGATTTGTAACAGCTGTTTTAAAAAGGGAACTGACTTGTAGTTAAAAAACTATATTGACCTTCAAGTTTTACAAAGAGTTGGTTTTCTTCTTTTATAAACTATTATAAATGTATTGCAAAAAAATCATTAAATGGATTTATAGGTTACATACTCTATAAAGTACTTAAATTGATCTGTTGGAGATTATTGTCGAATTGTCAAAAAATATTAATAATGATAAATAATAAATTTCCGTTTCGCTTTTTTAATTTCGTATATAAAATATACCTAATAATAATTATAATATATGGAGAATTGCAGTTTGACGAGCTCAAATTAATGAGCTTATTGTTTTTTGGCAAAAATTGCTTGGCCAACTAGGTATCTTGCAGAAGTAATTTTTTTTACAATTCTATTTGGTTATTATTGACTTGACTAAAAAAGGAAAGTATGTAGGTAATTATGTATCTAATAGCACTAATCTTTTAAATACAATATACCTAATTCCACAAATTATTTTGTATGATTACATAATCTCTCAAACGCGTTTCATGTATCATATATATATATATATATATATATATATATATATATATATATATATATATATATATATATATATACCGTGTAACAGGATCATAGTACACTAACTGTCAATTTTAAATGTAACACGCAATTAATAATTAATAGCAATTAATAACAAAACAGCCCAGCAATTGGCGAATGTTCTTCGAGAAACAGCGATACGAGCTCAGAAGTGCATTGACGTTAATGGACAGCATTTTGAACAACTGTTGTACCTAATGTTTTTTGTTCATTTTTTGTATTCCAAAGCCACCTTATGTATAACAAGATAATTATAAATAAATTGTATTTTCTTATTTTCTTTTAGCTGTAATTTTGTTTGTATTTATCGCACATTTTAATAAAACATATGAATAAGTTCCTTAGTAATAGTACTAATAAATGGTACCACGGTACCAATATGGTTCCATTTGAAAAAATGAGTTTTACCCCAAAACCATTTTGATGAACATTATTTGCTCATAAATCACGTAATTTAGTATTTTTGACGGGATTTCGATTTTTCTACCATTACACGGGTCATTTAGAATAAATCGGAACCGTCATGGCACACTTAAATGGAAAACTAAAAATTATATTATAAAAAATATTGACGTTTGAAATGTCACTTATTTGGCATCGTTGGATTCAGAAAATCATGCAGAATTCAAAAATGCAATAATATACAGGGTGTTCCATTTAAAAATCGAAAGTTAGTGTCACTTCCGGCGAAACCGGAAATGAAAAAAATCGCTTATTATGTCAAAAAGTGCCGCTTATTATGTATATAGGATATCCCAAGTTTCAATCAATTATCTTCAAAACGAAAGGAGAAAAGTGTGGTGTACCATAATCCTGTTACACCGGTATATATATATATATATATATATATATATATATATATATATATATATATATATATATATATATAGGGTATCTAGAATCTACCCACGTTCTGAGGCTATCTTTGTTATTATAAGAGATACAGAGTCGGTTAGATTAGCAAAGTTGGGCGGAATTACATGGGTAATTCAAATACGGATAAGAAGATTCAAGATTGCTGCCAACTTTCTAAGATATCTGAAAATAAAATCGGCCAAATTTTCAATCGGCTATCTTTTTAATATTCAAAATAAGAAAAAGTTATAAGAGAAACTTTTGATAGCTATTTTTACGCAAAATGGGAAGATGCGAATAAAACTTTTTTAGTAATATTTTTCGAGCAACATATATTTTTTAAATGGCAACTATATGTGGTTATGGACTCATTCGATGGCTTATCTTTTCTGATTTCAAAATGTATAGCTTTGTATGTTAAGTATTGTAATTATAGTATAGTATAGTATAGTTCAACACTTCCAAAGATGAAGCCCACGTTATTTTGAAACAAAATAATTTTAAGCCATTTCATTTCATATAGGAAATATATTGCATATTGAAGATTATTAGAAAAGATAACGTTTTGCTACATGGTTGATTAATGAAAGTCGAGCAAACAATCAATTCTCGAAAACCATTCTTTTACCGATGAAGCAAAATTTACCAACAACGGCATCTTCAATAGAAAAATTATATCCAATTATCCCAAGAGAATCCCACATTACTGTTGAGAGGCGAGATCAATATGCTTTTCAGTAAACGTTTGGTGCGGTAATATTGGTACCAAAATCCTTGGGCCGTTTTTTATGAATACAATTTAAATTCCGAAAGATATCTAACTTTTTACGAAACGAATTTGAAGAAATTTTGGACGACCTTCCGTTGAACGTAATTCAAAATTTGAATTATTTTCAACACGACGAACCAGCACACAATGGATTACTTATGTTTGACTATTTACAGGAACGTTTTAATAATTGGATAGGAAATCGACGTCCAATGGCTTGGCCGCTGCGATCTCCAGGCTTAACCCCTCTGTACTTTTTCATGTGGGTTGCAATTAAAGACAAAGTGTGCCGAGTAATACCTGGTAATCTAAACGATTTAAAAAATAAAACTCGTGTTGCTATACAACAAATTAAAACCTAAAGTTTATTAAAAGTTCAAAACGAAATTTTATAACGATGCCAAATGTGTATTCAAAATAATGGAGGCATTTTGAAGCACTTCTCTGATTGTGTTATCTGTTTATATTTTTGCTGTTACTCTTCGTGGTAAGTTAAATTTATTTAGAACTTTTTATTTTGATAATGTAGTACATTATTTCTTGTTGTTTCCACAAATTTAGTAGTAGAATATGAGCTTATATTGTTATTTAAATGTTCACGCACACTTTAATTTTTCAATAAATATTATAATTACCTTTTTTTTTGAAAATGTTGAGTTAACTAATATTATTAAACATACAAAGCTATACATTTTGCTATCAGAAAAATAAGCCATCGAAGGAGTAGTCCATGGCCACCTATAGTTGCCATTTAAAAAATGTGTTTGGGTTGTAGCTCCAAAATAATTACTAAAAAATGTTGTATTCGCATTTTCCCATTTTGCGTAAAATAGCTATCAAAGGCCTTTCTTATAACTTTTCGTATTTTTAATATTAAAAAGATATAGCCGATTGAACATTTTGACGATTTTAGTTATTTTCAGATATCTTAGAAAGTTGGCAACAATGTTAAATTTTCTTATCTGTATTTGAATTATCATGTAATTCTGCTCAACTTTGCTAATTTACCCGACTCTGTATCTCTTATAATAACTAAGATAGCCATAGAACGTTATATACTGTGTCCCAAATTGGTGCTGCATGTATGGCTATCTCTGTTATTATAAGAGCTGCAAAATCGGTCAAATGGACAATGCTTTTCAGGATTCTATTACCATTCCAGATGTACTATTATATTTTATCAATTGTTTTTGGATTTTGAATAAATCGGGAAACCAAAATGGTGGATTTTGACAAACCCCGTAGCTAGGTTATTGGAGAACTGTTTTAAGAACTTTACAATAAAAAATAAAACAGCTTTCTTTTGCTTATACACGCCATATTGGATTATTAATGCATTAAATATCATTTTTATTTTCAATAAATACTGAAATAAGAAAAAAATGTTAGGTACCTGTAAATGGCAAAAAATTGTTAATCTAGTTAGGCCATGGTTTACCATAACGTTCAAGTTTTTTGACGTTCACTAATTAATACCTCCTTCAATAGGCAACTGAATGCTTCAATAATTATGAAAGCGTACAAGCTAGACAATTAGGAAATTATTCTTGAATTATTATCGATAAAATTTATTGAACGAATAAGAAAAACAGACTTTTGCGATCATTTACAATAAAATCTGATAAAAATAAATTATAACTGCCTAATTTAATTTAATTTCTATGTGGCCACCACCTTGATCAAATACATTCTACAACGATTTTGCAGAGAGTTTATTGCCCTCATTAATGTGTTTCTATTCACAGTATGCACAGCGTTTCGGACTCTTTTCTTCTAAAATTGCAATATTTTCTGGAGCTTCAAATGCGAAAGTTTCGTTCTTAACGTGTTCCCATAAAAAGAAGTCAAGGGGATTTATGTCAGGGAAGTTTTGTTCTAAATAATCCTTTACGACGGTGGCATTATGAGCTGGACAAACATGATGCATAAACCAAATTTGATCCAAGTTCCCCACAGCTGCCCTAAAATTTCATATTTCTATTTGAATTTCATTTTATATCTACCTATTATACCGCACCAAACATTAAATCTAAATTTTGTTTGAAATCGTGTTTTTGAGGTGAGTTGTGGGTTTTCTACAGTCCAGTGATGGGTATTACGCCTGTTGAAAACTCCGCAATTGGTAAATCGAGTTTCATCAGTCCATCATATTTTCATAGAAATATTGGGGTTTTCTCGCATATTTTGGATGTACATTAACAAAATCTTACTCTTCGTGGAAAATCATTTGCCGATAAACCTTGTACTATCCTAGACGTATTTATTGGCGGCCAGCACTTGATGGGCGGATGACATGAAATATTTGTTTCATTACCAATTTTTCTAACCGATGCTGTGGGGTTATTGTTAGTGTATTGTAATACAAGATTATTTCTTTCCTCATTTTCAATACATATTTATGGTTTCTGGGTTTTACAAAACCTCCATAATTTACCAAATTCAATAACAGATTCCTAAAATGTCTTACGTTTTAAATTGAGAGCGTATAACTCTTGGGGTGCATTTTGGGATACAATTTAAAAGGAAAAATGTCCTAACTTGGTGTTTCTATTTTGGAAAAACGCCCGGACACGTCGATTCTCATTCTTTGTTGCGGTTCTTTTCATGGTAAATGCATGTATACAGGGTGACACAAAACAACCATCAACTTGATCTTTTCAGATAGAAACACTTATTTTAATTTTTAATTCTGCATCGATTTCTAAGTATATTTTATGTAACGTGTTCCTATACCTAAACAACTACTATTAGAAAAGAACAAATTGTTTGGAAAGCAGAGAAGGTAGAGCAATCTTATGGTGGAAGAATCGAATAAGTATGCTTCCACCAAAACCAGAGAATCCTCTTGTCATAACCATAGCCGATATGGAACGATTCATAGATGTATGCGATCTTATGTCAATTTATGAGTTGCCTAGTACCAGAATGTATTGGTAAAGAGAAACTGAAATTACCAGAGTATCAAAACCATGTCTAGGAACAGATGGGAACAAGTAAAATCTAATTTGCACTTCAACGACAATGCAACTTACAATGTTGGTGCGGACAAACCTTTTTGAACAGCGTGGTGCAAAAAAGTAACCAAATATCCATGACTGAAAAAATATGCGTAGATGAACAGATGGTCCCTTTTAAAGGTTGGTATAGTTTGAAACAGTAAAGTCCAAACGTAAGAAATGGGGCTTTAAAGCTTTTGTTATGTGTGATTCGGTGCAAGTCGCAATATCGTGTTGAAGTTGGCAAAAATAATTCCCCAAAATATGTTTTATAAAATACACTGCGCTTACTGGTTCAATAATCTTCATTTACACGTTGCGCTCGAAAAAGAGGATACAAAGAACTTTTGAAGTGCAAAGGATAACATTATTTGTGTAAAATGGTTTGACAGTAAAGCGGTGCATTTCTTTAACACATCCACTAAAGAACGTGAAACAATGGGATTCAAAATCAAAAAATAGGATTGATGTGCCTTGTCTTAGCGTGATTTTATTATATAATCTGAGTATGGGCGGCGTTCATCTCATGGAATCATTGATAGCTTGATACGGAACATCAATCAGAAGTAGAGAATGATACTTAAAAATCTATTTCCATATCATGTACCTTTGTGTAGTCAACGCGTGGCTCCTTTATAGACGTGATTGCTAAAAGTTAAAGCCAACTTAGCTTTTGCTCCATGCTTTAATACCCAAGTGGATTCGAAGAAACGGGGTAGACCAAGCCAAAGTAGTGTAGAACAATTTGGAAGATAAAAAGAAAAAAGGAACGGTAACTCTAATACCAACCCAAGACATCAGGAAGAACCAAACAGGATACTTGCCAAACTACACGGAAAAAAGGGGTAGATGAAAATACCCAGGATGTTCTGGTTTGATACAAACCGTTTGCACCAAGTGTAAAGTGTACTTATGTTTTATGCCCACCAAAAATTGTTTTGTTTCTTGCAAATGCAAAGAAATGAAATCAATTACTTAAATACATTTTTTACGAGAATACCCAATGTTACCTCCAAGTAACATTCCCCTACAAACTGAAAGGGTTGAAAATGTATATAACTTGATAGCTTCCTAACCAACTAAGGCGCATATACAGAGTTTGAGTTCACAATAGGTGTGACGGACCAAAAATTTTCGAATTGGAATTCGATTTCGCTCTGCTTGGTCTGAAACTTATTTTTAGTTTACTTTCGATCTGTTAAAATCAAGTAGGCCTTTCCAGTTGAGCAAAAATCCGTTATTTGTCAATTTCGTTTCAGGTAAAGTACCTTTCCGTTCATAGTACGCCAAAGTGTTAGTAGAAAAGTTGTTCAAAATCAAAAGCTATGGCGTTATGCAAATTTTCAGCATGATCGGGATACTTTGATAATAGAAGTAGAAACATATTTTTTATTATTTACGATTACATGATAAATCTTAGATGAAAAAACATGGTGATTAGAAATTTTCAAATTAAAATTAAAATTTTTACAGTTTATCAAAAAAAAGAAATTAAACTACAATTACCTTATTTGGCTTCCGTCAAGATCTGCACATTTTTGTATCCTAACTCTAAAATCGTCGTATACTTTCGCTATGGTCATTGGGTTAATTCTATCTATCTACAGCATCCCTAATTTTTTGTTTTAATAAGTCGATGTTATCATGAGGACCATACGAATATGAATAAACTTTTTGTTTCAGATAACCCCATAAGTAAAAATTTATAGGGGTCAAATCCGGCGATCTTGCTGGCCAATGTATTGGGCCATATCGTCCAATCCACCTTTCAAGAAAGTGCTGATTCAAAAAATAATCAAACGAGTTGAATGAGCTGGACATCCGTCTTGTTGAAAACGAAAATGTTCTAAATCCATGTCTCCATGACAGGTAAAAACAAGTTTTCGGGCACATCTAAATAGGAATGTTGGTTTAAATTAGTGTCAAAAAAATATGAGCCAATAATTGTATCGTACCTTACTGCACACCATACATTTACTTTCTTGCACCGTTGCCTGTTAGTTACTATACGAAAATGTGGATTCTCATCAGACCAATAACCACAATGTTGTGAAGACACGATGCCATTAGTTGTAAAAGCTGACTCATCTGAAAAAATAATTTTTTTTATAAAAATGTCTGTCGTTCAAGGTCTTTTCTCCAGCCCATAAACAAAACAGCAGGCCATCGTCTCCAGCTTCTAATTTAGGAATGAACGTGGAAGTTAGATGGTATAATTTTATTTTCTTTGAGAATTCTTTGTACGTGGGATTTACTTATTGATAACTCAGTAGACCGCTTTCTCAATGATAATCAGCGTTCACGGGTTCCATCACCAACGGTGTAGCAGCATCTTCATAACCATGAACTAGTGTTTTTTTATTCAAATTTTGCACTTCGTCCAGTTTCTGTAAACTTTTTTACAAGTTTTTTTACTCCATTGACAGAAATTGCCACCATTGGAAATCGCTCGTAAAACTTATTAATAACATGAACATAAGATGCTTCCCCAAGACCATAACATTGTATTAGAGTCAACATTAGTGAAAACTAAGAACAAGTAATTTGCAAATTACTGAGATAAAGAATCAATTTAGAACATATACTTTTGAAGTTTTGAAGTTTATCTAGGATAATGACAGTAAATTGTTTGCTTTACTACGGCGCGATTGTTCATTCATACAATACACAAAAAGACGCGGATTTAATGAGAGTGAGCTGATCTTTGTAAAATTTTGCATAGAGCCATAGTTTTATTTTCTGAACTACTTTTCTTAGTTACACATTGACGTACTATGAACGGAAAAGGTACTTTACCTGAAACGAAATTAAAAAATAACGGATTTTTTCGCAACTGTGAAGGCCTACTTGATTTTAACAAATCGAAAGTACACTAAAAATAATTTTCAGACCAAGCAGGGCGGAATCCCAAAATATAAAATTCTAATTCGATAATTTTTGATCCACCATACTTATTCTGAACTCAATCCGGGGACACACTGTATAGGGTGGTTCATTTTCGATGTTTTCTTATGGGAAGTACCCTTTCTATTACAGATAGACAAAAAGTAATATAGGGTCCTTGTGCTCGATTTTGGTGTTAATTAAGATCATATAAGTTTGATATGTATTATTTTTTTTCTGAAACCGTATATATTTTTGGCGACTTTTTTCCAAATCAGTACCAACTACCCTCGCATATTAGTGCGTTTTGTGATGATTGATCATGAGAAAATGGCAATACGGCGCACATATTTGGAATATTGTGACCCAGGAGGAGTCACCCGATCATTGCCAAAGTAGGAAGTGCACTTCAGTCGGTATGCTACCAATTAGCAAAAACGGATTACTAAAGATTAGCCGTTTTATTGTAAATTGCGGGCACGGATGCACCAATCAAATATTAATCCTCTACTGCCCGTTTTATTGTTTTTTGAAAAAATAAAATAAAATGGACTTTTGCTAATATATGTATGTACAGGGTGGTTCATTTTCGACGTTTTCTATTACCGATAGGCAAGAAGTAATATTGGGTCTTTGTGCTCGATTTTGGTGTTAATTAAGATCCAATGGTCATAATCAAGATATCTCTGACCGTTATTGCGCAATTAGCCAAAATTGAAAAAATGGCGATTTTGAAAAACTTGAATCCCTTTTTTATTTCTAAATGTATAGGCAAACTGTAAAAAACATTCTCAAGGCACTTTTTTAAGTAGAATCCATTGGTGCATTCACATTTTTAATACCTCCTTAATTTAAAAAGATATGACATAAAGTTGTATTTTTCTATATGGAAACCATAGTTGGCTATGACATTTTTAAATGACATTTTTTGCGCTTTTCAATAATATATAACACTTCTATACTATTTTAAAAATTAATTGATTTTTTAAGTTTTTCTTGTTCACGTTTTATATTAAGAATACACAGTAGGCATAGGAGGCTGATATTTATTTAAGTAAAAACAAATGATACCTATAATGAATTAAAAATTAGAAGTGTGCAACAAAGTGATCTTGGAATTTAGTTATTAACATGCCTAATTATACAAATTCAGAAAAATTTTGCATGTTAAAGTGTTTTATATTATCCGAAGATGATAAGAATGTGGAATCGGAATTATATTTACACAATTTTCCTGAAAGGCAGCAGCCAAATAAAAATATTTTTGAACAGTAGGTATAGTTAATAGAAATTAAAATTTTTGCTAGCTCAAAACAATGTCTTAATTAAATTTAGGTTACAGTAAAATTTAATCGAATTCGGTTCTTTTAAAAATCCCAGGCCAAAAACCTACTTTAAACGAAATTCTGAAGAAAATTCAAGGGCCGTTTTAGGACAAGTCGAAGCAGAGCCAACAACTTCATCTAGACAATTGGTTAATCTAAGCGTGTCTCTAAGCAAAGCCCTTCGAATTTTAAGCAAACACAAATACCATTGCTATAAATTTCGGAAAGAACATTTTTTGACTATAGACGACAGAAGGCGACGTACTGTGTTTTGTAACTGGTATATAAGTCAGTGCCAAAATATACCTAATTTTTCAAACTCTATTTCATGGTCAGATGAGGCGCATATCAGTAGTGATGGTATTTTTACTAATCACAATTTACCTTACTAGGCAGGTACTAACGCTCATGTCAGTGTTGTCCGCAGAAGGCAAGAGAAATTTGGAATAAATGTGTGGTGCTGCATTAAAAACGGACGTTTTTATTATCACATGTATGAAGGAACATTAAACTCAATGAAATATTTCGATATTCTACGAATTCGTTTGGATGGATTTCTAGAGAGTCTTCCTTTAGCACAATATTGCAATGTCATATTTCAACAAGACGGAGCTCCCGCACATAATTCCCGTGTAGTTAGTGACTACTTAAATTTACGTTTTCCTAATAGCTGGATGGGAATGACAGCACCAATTTTGTGGCCTGCGCGTTTACCCGATCTTTCGCCTCTAGACTTATTTTTATGGGGTTTTTTGAAAAACATTATATACAAAAGAACTAATAAGACTGTGAATGAGTAAAAGAAAGTGTTCGTGTGGCTTTTACACAATTAACACCATTATCTATATATAACTCTATAGATTCAATTAGAAGACGATGCGAAGTCTGCTTCCAAAAAGAGGGCGCACAGTTTGAAAAATATTTGTAGTTTTAGTGTGTCTTTATATTGATATTTTGTGTTCGTTTATTAAATTAGACGTTTACATACGTATAAAAATTGATTTGCTGTTAGCTTTTCATAATTTCTGATGATGTTATATTGTTTATTTTCATTTCATTTCTATTTTTTAACAATTTTATATTCAATATTTGAATTTTATAATGTGTTACCATTCCACAAGAACAACATTACAATTAAACTTGTTTGAATTACAAAATGTCTCTAAAATATTTTACTGGAAGTGAAATTTCTTTTTTGAGTAGAATATCTTCATTCAATTTCATATCTAGTTTTCTACGCCAACTGTTATCCTTAATAAAAATACTAATTAAGAAAAACTTAAAAAAATCAATTAATTATTAATAATAATAATAATAATAACGTTTAATGTTCACACAGGTCAAGAACCCAAACAGAACAAATACAAATTAATAACAAATAATTCAGATATTAGAAAAACAAGATAATTCTGCCACCTACTAAATCTATTCTACTGTAATCTACAATACTAACTTAATTGGGTTAAATATGCTTAACAAACAAATCGACAAAACAAAACATTACAAGCTTACCAGATAACTGAATAAGTAAAGTTAACAATAGTATGATTAGTTAATTGCGTCAAGCAGGTGTTTTAGAGGGCAGTTAAAATGTCTACTACACTGGCTAGGCAGTTATAAGTATAGCTAATTTTGTACAGAGCAGCGTTCTTTAAAACATTAGTTCTGCATTTAGGTACATAAAATGTCACTGTTTGCCTTGTTACAGTACGGGGAACAACAAACAATAATTGATTATGCAATATTGTGCAATCTATATAATCATATAGAAGTTTGTACAAGAATGCCATTATAATACGTTTCCTTCTTGTAGTAAGTGAAGATAAGTCGTACCTTTGAAGTAACATATTTTGCGGGTAGCCTCTCTCAGGGTAAAAACCTTCTGTACGAAAGTGCATATATTTCAGAAAACGTCGTTGTATACGTTCAATTTCCGCCTCATACTTTTTGTAGAAAGGGTCCCAGATCAGTGCACCATATTCTAGAATAGACCTTACTAAAGATAAGTAGAGTGATTTGATGGTAGAGATGTTCTTGAAATCTACACATGTGCGAATAATAAAACCTAGTACTTTAAAAGATTGTTTAACACCTTCATTAATATGCAACGAAAAAGTGAACGCTTTCTCAAACATAACTCCTAAATCTCTATGGGAGAGTACCTTTATTAATGGTGTGTCAGAAATACGATAATTAAACGGAATAGTATTACGTTTTCTCGAAAATGTTATAGATTTACATTTAGTAATGTTTAAGTCAAGTTTGTTCAGCTTACACCATGATTGCAAACTGTTAATGTCCTTTTGAAGTGTAACACAATCCTCCTCATAACATATTTCATTGAAGATTTTAGGTCATCCGCATATAATAATTTCTGAGAAGAGATATGCGTAGGAAGATCATTGATAAATATCAAAATAGAAACGGCCCCAATGTTGAACCTTGAGGAACCCCAGATGTAGGAACGAATAATTTGGAATCGTGACCATTATACGAAACGAAGTGTGAGCGATCTGTAAGATAATATTTAATCAGTTCTATTACGGAAAGGCTAAATCCATATTCAGATAATTTTTTAGGATAATATAGTGATCAATTTGATCAAATTTTGGAAGTCGGTGTAAATCACGTCAATTTGCCCTTTTTATCTAAAATACTGCACGAATATTGTGAAAAACACGCCAGGTTAGTAATTGTTGACCTTTTCGGAACAAAGCCATGTTGAGACTCGGATAGCTTTGATTTAAATTGATAGAAAAGTTTATCATATAAGATATACTCAAACACTTTGGCAAAATTGCATACTATAGATATCGGTCTGTAATTTACTACGTGAGAAGGATTACCAGATTTTAAAATGGGACAAACCTTAGCAATCTTCCAGTCTCCCGGGTAGCTACGATATTTAATAGACAGATTGTACAAAAATGCTAATGGTTTTGCTAATATTTGTGCACAATCTTTAATTAAGTACGACGGAATTTGATCAATACCCGATGTTGGCTTGTTTTTTAGTCTTTTAATAGCTTTAATGACATCATGTTCAGATATGCTGTTAACATCAATAAATGACTGAAAATTGAGCGACAGGAAGGAGTCATTAGTGGGAATTGACTTTTTATAAACATTCGAAAAAAAAGAGGCAAATGTATCCACAATCTCTTGAGGAGTGTCATATGTATGGTTCTCATAATGTAATACACCCGGGATACGAGATGATCCTTTTTTGGCACGTATATACGCCCAGAAACGTTTAGGATCGGTGTGGATATTATCTTCCGTATCAGAAACATATACCTTATGTAACTGTGACATTTGATTTTTTGTTAATAATCTTAAGCGTTTAAATTGCTCGTAGAAATGCGGAAGCTTAGTAGATTTATATTTTTATGCATTTTAAGCTTAAGTTTTATATTCCATCGGAGTTCGGTAGTAAACCATGATGGAAATCGAGATTTTTTACTGAACTGCTTGTAAACTGGCACGCTGTGGTTAAACACTGACTCCAATATTGAATAAAACTTATTACAAACATAATTGACATCACAACAGGTGTATAAACAAGTCCAATCAATGTTAAGCAAATCATTGTATAATTTGATAAAGTTAGCTTTACTAAAGTTAAATATCTTTCATTTACAACCTGTTGCAAAATTAGGCGGTGTCACAACATTTGTGTTAATATCAAACTCAATTGCGGGATGGTGGCAATCTTCTTTAATAGTATAAAGTCACTCTTAGCGACAGCAAGTTCAAAATTACTGATTATTAAATCTAAAATCCTATTATTTATATTGGTAATTTTATTGAATTCATTACAGGTAAGATAATCTATAAAATAAGAGAGATAATTAGATTTCTGATCAGGTGTGTTATTCACATTACAAAAGTTAGGAACGTTAAAATCCCCTAGCACAATAATTTTACCGTTACCGTAACTATTGATGTACGAAAGAGATTCTAAAAAATCGCAAAATTCTTTTGTTGTTATATTAGGTGGTATATATAAGTTAATAATACAGAACTTCGTGTTACCGTAGTAGATTTTACAACCAACAATATCAATGGACTTAAACACATCCGTAATAAATGCTAGATCTAATACCATACACCTAATGTGATCAATTACTGCTATCAGTACACCCCCGCCTCTGGAAACATTAAGTTCACCAAACTGTCGATCACAACGTAAAACTGTATAATTAACAGGAAATAATTCGGAACTACTAATGTCTGGGTATTAAAATAGGATAGAGGTGTTATATATTTTTAAAAAGCACAAAAACATGTCATAGCCAACTATGGTTTCCATATAAAAAAAATACAACTTTATGTCATACCTTTTTAAATTAAGGAGGTTTTAAAAATGTGAATACACTAACGGGTTCTACTTAGAAAAGTGCCTTAAGAATATTTGTACAGTTTGTCGATACATATAGAAATCGCCATTTTTTTTAATTTTGGCTAATTGCGCAATAACGATCAGAGATATCTTGATTATGACCATTGGATCTTAATTAACACCAAAATCGAGCACAAGGATCCCATATATTACTTTTTGTCTATCTGTAATAGAAAGGGTACTTCCCATAAGAAAACATCGAAAATGAACCACCCTGTACATACATATATTAGCAAAAGTCCATTTTATTTTATTTTTTCAAAAAACAGTAAAACGGGCAGTAGAGGGTTAATATTTGATTGGTGCATCCTAGCCCGCAATTTACAATAAAACGGCTGATGAGAAATGCGTTTTTGCTAATTGGTAGTATACCGACTGAAGTGCACTTCCTATTTCGACAATGATCGGGTGATTCCTCCTGGGTCACAATATTCCAAGTATGTGCGTTTTATCGCCATTTTTTCATGATCAATCATCACAAAATGCGAGGTTAGTTGGTACTGATTTGGAAAAAAGTCGCCAAAAATATATACGGTTTCAGATAAAAATTAATACATATCAAACTGTCTTATATGATTCGAAGTTACTGAAGTACTCGGCGTCGTGCTCTGAGCAGTAGGTAAAAGTATCGGTCATGGTTCCTAATTCATTGTTTAAGCAGCCAAATTTTAATCATTTATATATAGGAATATATTTAAAATTTTTTAATTATCCCGAATTAATGATTCTAAGAGAAAATTGCCCACTTCCTTATTTCGAGTAGAATTATTAATGAAAATAGCGATTAGATGAACTACCCTTATATTTTATTTAATTCTGCTATACGATTGATAGTGAGAGGGACACATTAAGAAAGCATTAGGAACTTAAAACTTCAGAACATTGATTTTGTGCGTAAATATAACATTATTAACTTTACAAAATATTTTAAAGATAAACGGTTTTTAATTTCATCTCCGTGAAGAGTCTTTTACCATTCTGATTAATCTACAGTAAACAAATGTGTTTAATTTTTTGTCAGGTTGTTGCAATATTCGTACACTTACGATATTAAATTTCAAACTGTATGTAAATATTTTTCTTAACTTTTTTATTAAACTCGACTGTAAAAATATTGAACAAAGGAATTTCCCTAACTTTATAAGGTCAACTGAATCTATCAAGAATATAAAAATCTGTGTATTGTAGGTAGTTTATTAAGATTCACATTTGACAAAATCTAATGCTAAATTTAAATTGAGGTATCACGTTACCAAGTATTTTTAAACACTTACCAGGCATTTTATAGCCTGAAGAGTTATTTGTCTAAAAAAGTGTGTTGCGTCACGTTAATACGTAGTTTTGTCTGAACTGTTTTTAAAATCGGTTAAACTTACCATTTTCCACAAAACTAATGCTTGTTATTACTCATTAAGTGCACGTTGCAACCGTACATTTTAATTTTCTATAATTGTGTATGTTACAATTGTAAAATATTGTTTATTGTCTATTTTCTCTGTCTAACTGAATATAGAATAACTCTAGAGAGATTCTAATAAAGTTACACCGTGTACTCACCCTGAGGTTCCCGCTAATTTTTTACAGTATTACAAAATTTTTAAATCAATGCCATTGTCACTTTAAGTGTCCAAATGCCGAAAAATCTGTGTAAGAATTTTACTAGATTATACCCAACTGAAACAACATTTTCTGTATACGAGGGTAAGGCGAAAAATTCTCGACCTGACAATGAAAGATTGCTGCGACTTTCAGTTAAAAAATGATATTTGTTTTTCTCCCTTGACTTCAACACACTTGGTCCAGCCTTACTCCAACATCAGTCTTCCTTCCCGGAAGTGAAAGTCTGAAAGGTTGTGAAAATATTCATCTACGGCCCTCTCAACTTCGTCATTGGTTGAGAAGCGCTTCCCAAAAACAAATTCCTGCAAGTCTGGAAACAGATGGGTTTGTCAAATCAGGAGAATAGGGGAGATGGCCGAGCAAATCGTATGTCAAATCCCGGAGTTTTCCGATCTCCAACGCACCCTTGTGTGCAGGTGCGTTGTCCTGGTAAAATATGATTTTTCTTCTTCAATCCATGCCTCTTCTCGCGAATTTTGGCATCCAGCTGGTCAGGAAAGTTGAGTAATATTCGCCTGTAATTGTTCTGCCTTTTGCAAGGTAGTCAATTAACGGGATCCAAAAAACGCTGACCATGGCCTTTCCGGCAGATGCGATCGATTTCGCTTTCTTTGGCGCTGAATCACCGGCTTCTACCCACTGCTTGGACTGCTGTTTCGTTTTTGGTGTGTAGTGGTGGACCCAAGTCTCATCCATGGTAACAAATCGCCATACAAAATCGGTTGGATCCCTATTGAATTGGTCCAAAGATTGCTGCGAAAATCGTTTGCTTTTGTTCGGCATTCAGTAAATGCGGCACGCATCTTGCGCAGAGCTTTCGCATCCCTAACTCTTTGTGTAAGATGTCTCGCACTCTTTCTTCCGATATCCCTTCAGCCTCAGCTATCTCACTCAGCTTTACTCGCTTATCGTCCAACACGATATCATACACATTTTCAATGGTTTCTAGTGTGGTTGCGAGTTTTGGCCGTCCTTCACGTAGGG
Source organism: Vesta saturnalis (assembly GCA_036346205.1). Lineage (NCBI taxonomy): Eukaryota > Metazoa > Arthropoda > Insecta > Coleoptera > Lampyridae > Vesta > Vesta saturnalis. The sequence continues at coordinate 123,630 of JARFJB010001053.1, forward strand.
CATCTTTGAGCGATGTGCGACCATTTTTAAATTCAGCTGCGCACTTTTTAACGGTTGACATGGAAGGAGCGTAAGCTTTTGTCAACTTCGGGCGATTTTCCTTAGGAGTTAATCCATCCAAAACGAAGAATTTTATGACTGCACGATATTCAAGTTTATCCATTTTAACGAAAAACACGCAAGACATCTACTGCGAAAATTCGTGTAAACAAACCACTTGAGAGAACAAGTTGAAACTTGTTATACGAACTAATGACACGCGCACCCAAGCAGGAAATATAAATTTTTCCTAATTGGAGCGCCTTCTCTGTGCCAGGCCGAGAACTATGCACCATATCCTCGTACACTGTCTACGAATTGAGTTCATGACCAAAAATATTTTTTCATCATATTTTTATTTTTTTCAATTCAAAGCTGCCTTGGTGGTGGATCCAGAACTATTTTCTTTGCAGGTATAATACCTTTTTTTTTGTGTATCATAGAGCAAAAGTTTATTAACAAAAGCTGTTCAGAATCGAAAAATAATAACGGCAAAATTTGAAAATAATTGGCACAATTTCATGAAACCGTTATTGATATTTATTAAATCGATTAGATCTAGGAATCTATGCATAAAACGTTTCAAACAATACATTGTCATTTGTTTACAAACAATACTGATTGTCACTTTGTAGTCAATTTTCAATAATACATATTTCAAAGTGTCATTCTGTTACAATGATAACTCTCCTAAAACTAATTTACCTTGTAAAGTTTTATGGTATTGGGGATATTTCGTACAGGTATGCAATTCCACTATTCAATGAAAAATATTCAGATGTACACATTACGGTTAATGGAATTAAAAAACCGCTGCAAATTGTATCAATACTTCCACATCAAAAAATCGTTTTTTTCTAAATAACTCGAAAACGATTAACTTTGCAAAAAAATTACAAGAATTCTTCACAACCAGAAATTTGATTTTCTATGTAACACCAAAATTTCAAAGAAATCGCGTGGACGGGTTCCAAAATCGTGTTTTTTTGGAAATATTTCGAAAATGACAAAATTTTCGAAAAATTTGCAAAAACACTTTCTGTGAGAAATCCTATCTAACAGTATTATCACTTTTTGAATATGTTAAGTGGTTCCGGAGATATTTAAAAAAAACCGGTTTTTTAAAGTGACTGTTTTTTGCTAATATATTGTAAACTGTTTGTTATACAGAAAAATGACACAATTATATTACTAATCACATATTAAGAGGAAACAAATCTAAAAAAATAAAAATTTGCAAAAGGGGTACTTACCCCTCAATACCCCTTTGCCCATACCCCACTGACCCCAAAAAGAATTAGTTCCTTTAGGGAGTTGCATCTATACCGGGTG
>JARFJB010001053.1:132500-365000 GCA_036346205.1 Vesta saturnalis
GAGTATTTATTTCGGCGAATGGGCGAATTCGGCATAACATATACAAAGAATTTCGAATTAGTACGTTTTCTTTTTTTAAATTTGTTATTGATTACAGACGTTACTGTTACATGACAAATATTGAAATGTCATTGATTAAATAATTACAATAATAAACAAATTGAATAAGCATAAGAACAAAAATCCACTCCTAAATTTCACAATAATGACAATCAGTATTGTTCATAAACAAATGACAATGTATTGTTTGAAGTGTTGTACGCATAGATTCCTAGATCTAATCGATGATTTGTCTTAAATAAAAATAACGGTTTCATAAATTGTGTCGATTATTTTAAAATTTTGCATTAATTATTATTTTTCTTTCTGAACAGCTTTTCTTAATAAAATTTTGCTCTATGATACACAAAAAAAGGTACTTTACCTGCAAAGAAAACCACCAAGGCGGCTTTGAATTTAAAAAATTAAAAATATGATGAAAATTCATTTTCAAGGAAGCAGGGTTGAATCTGAAAAAATCGTCAAACTTACTGATTTAGCTTAACGATTTGTTATTATAACTATTTGTTTGTTATTTTACTTATTCTTTTGACGCGTAGAGAAATAAAAAAATAAATTGTGGAGTTATATTGGGTTTTAAACATTAGTGTGATTAAATTCTGTCTTACAATATTTTAATGAACACTGACTACGAAATTAACATTTTTATTTATACATAGGTTATTTTATTTATTTTGGCCCTTAGCTAACTCTTGTCATTTGCCGATAGTGTATTAATAACCCACTAGTGTATCTTTATGTCCGTACATACTAATGTCATTTTTCATTGGTAATTGGCAAATCTACATTCCACTATTGATAGTGAATTTCAAACAAGTGGAGTATACGTGGGCTTCTGGAGAATGAACTCATTCTGAAACGTACATATTTCTTTTTTATAGATCATATGTACAAGTAGAGTAATAACTTCAAAGGCGAAACTTTCTTCGGAATTTCATATATTGAAATCAAAACTGCGTACATTATGAAACATGTTTCTACCTTTAGATTCGGTAAACATTATTAAATTAAATGTCACCATACCTACAGATGATGTGTACAAATCTCAGTAAATATATAAAACAAATTAATTTAAATTTCAAATTGAAATAATTGAAATGTTTATTTTACCACTGCAAAATTTTTTGCGAAATTAACCTTGACCAATTTTTAAACCATGTGAATAGGAAATAATTTATTCATTTTACTCTCTTAATGGAATTTACAATCTGAAGTGTGTGAGTATAAAAAAAAAGAAGCAAGATATATTAAGAACCTATAAAAAATATAACTGTTACAGGTTTACTAGACTTAGTTCATTGATGTGTGCTGGTCAAAAATTATACAACTGGTTATCCTTGATTACTAAAACGTTAAATTTAGCTCTTAAAAAAAATGTCATCATATTAAAGCAATCTTATTTACGCAAACATTTGTAAAAAAATACATGTAATATCCTATCTTTAAAAGTTAAATTTAGATTTAACACTATGCTCTTGAAACCGCAATCTCGAGTAAAAAGAGCGGATGGAAATGAAGGAAAACACAAATATCACTTAACGTCAAGTACAGCTTTTTTGCTGGTTTAGTTCCCCAAAGGATTAAACCGATTTTTTAGGCCTTGTAACTATATGTAGTAGGGTGTTAAAAATCCCATTCTTGATGAGGGGTGCATATATTGTATTAATTTACACGTTTAACAGGTGAGTCATTATGTACATACACTCTTACAGTTTGCATTATTATCCGCCTTTGCTTTACAAAATAGCACAAGCACATTACCCTTAGTGCAAAATCTACGTCACATAAAAATTCTTTATAGCGTTACATCATTTTTCGTATAACCCTTAAAATTTAAAAATTAAATATACGTAATGTGTTAATCAAACAAACAAGACCAACGTTTCAAGTTAAATTTAGTTAAATTTCAGAATTTGCATTCTTAAATTACTTAAATTTCTAATAGTCGAATTTAAAAGGTTCAAAAGGTGGTTTGAGTATATAACAATTGTCCCTTCGGTTAGGGGGCAGTTTTAAGATCATCCGAAAGCTGTAAAATGGTAGCAAGATGTTCAGGTGCGTCAGCGAAGCGCACCGTTTTGTAAGAGGTGTGATAATATTCTGTTCCAAAGATACTTTCACTGACTTTGTTATTTTCTTTTAGTGTTTTCACACAAAAAATGTTTTACAAGTAATTTAGTTTTTCAAACATCGTATAAACGCAGTAAATTAAATGAATCCCTTTTGTTTTGGTTTTGTCACAAATAAAAATTCCTCATGAATATTTAACATTATTTAAATAAAAGCAAAACCCACTTTCTCTGTTTATTTCATGCAACTATTTAAAAGGCATGAGTCTTGCTTATTTACACATTGTTAAAAGCTAGTGCTATATCCGTTGAACAGGTACTGAACTCAATTGGTGGCCCATTCTTTTGACTGAGAGTTTACCCTGTTAAAAGGCTAAAAGATCTATCAATTTGGTGTAAGTGCTTTGAAAAACATGTTAACCTGTTATTTGCCCATTGTGATGTGTTTGTTAAAAGAATTTTTTTTTTCAATTACATTTAAATTTACTAAATTTTAAATTAATCGCAACCGTAAAAGGACTTATTTTTTAACATTATGTACACCCACGATTAAGGACGCACCTACAATTATGTAGAATAGTTTCCTCAGAGACGCGCTGTAATACTGACATTACCATGTGTGGGATAATTTCTAATAAATTACTTCATAAGAATTATAGAATATATATATATATATATATATATATATATATATATATATATATATATATATATATATATATATATATATATATATAGTAAACTGTGACTTTGTTTAACTTAAATTATAATAGAAATTTGTGTAGGTAGGATAGGTGCTACCTAAATTTAAGTTAATCTGATCAAACGATATAAAGGGCTATTCCAATGTAAAACAATATAAAATTTATTGCAACGAAATCTTAAGAAAAATAACAATTTATAGGCACCGTACCAATTGTATAAAGTGTTTGTCTAAGTAGTAAGCAATAAGGTAATTTAAAAAAATTATAGTACAGGGTTAGACAAGTTATAAGGAAATATATGTATGATCTAAGCTTGCAAGTGAATAGAGCTTATGATAGAAGGAGTTGAAAGTTTCCAACTCCTAGCTTGGGGTGAAATAAACGAAAATTAATGATAATCTAAGATTCTAACATCACGTGGCACATTCTCCTTATCCTACCATAAGTCTAACTTGTAATTAACTAGCCAGCGCGCTTATCAAATAAGTATTGTTATTTAACTTTTATTTCACTGGATTACCTCACACCAAATTTATTTTGACCATCTGTATACATCAGGCCAGAAAATTAGATCTGTTTTGATGATATTATGATATTACACAAAATCGTGTATCTTTAAAGATCAATTGGTGCCGAACTTAATTTAATTCACCAACTAGTGAGAAAAACTTTAAACTATTTTTTGCATCCCCAAAAGCTGTATCTATAGAAAATGTAAACTTTAACGATTATCACACATAATTAAAATACTTATCTTTTAAATATTAAATCATGTAGTTTCTCGTTATCTTTATATACATTTTTACGTTTCGATAACAATTACAGTTATCGTCCTCAGTAAATGGTAACATGTGTTTGTAATATGTATTTTAATTATTTATTTATAGAAATTATTTTTATTTTAGTTAAGTTACGAATGAAAAATCTGGAACTCTGGAAGTGTGGATCTGCAGTTGATGATATTAGCTTAGATATTGAAACGCGTTTTTGTGTGGGTATGTGGATGTATTTTATTTATTGAGTCACGAAGTTGTGAAGTCTAAGTACGAGGTACGTTCCTGGAAAGGAATCAATAGGAAGTACCCTCTTATTATCAGATCATTCTATGAATAAGCAAGCAATAAACAATTTATTCATTCTCATTTATACTCACAATCATGAGGAAATAGAACATATTGCGCAAATCAAAGGAGCAAAAAGTCATGGTAGTAAGGATAAGATAAGGAGAGATCAACTCCCAAGCGCCAATGCTTCCAAGAAGACCGATTCTTTGTGAAAGTAAGATCGTTAATACGGTGGATTGTTTTTTTCTGATAATATCAAAAAAGCAAAGTATCACAGGAGGGGCAGAGTCTAGGTTACCACCGATGAGGTTTTATATATGCAGTTCCACTGTTTTTGACCAAAATATGATAATACATAAAATTCTACTTGTCGCAAAACTTGACAACTTATGAAAGTTGTTTCTGGTTTATATGATCCAACATTTTATTTTTGTTGAAATTTGTTAAGTTGATGTACAGGGTGTTGTTCCACACATATGGAAACCGTTCCATAAATTTGGAACCAATTGAAGTAAGAAAATAAAACTTTGGGAAAGTGTAAAAGGGCTTACTTTCAAAAGCTATGCTAATCTAAAACACCTCAGTAGAATGGGCCAACATGGGATGTGACGTCACAGTGGTGGAGGTAATGGCGCGAGTAGTGGGTGGGGTTGAGGGTGGGATCGACTTCTTTTCGGGGACCGTTTTCAAACCCTGGGCGGGGTTTAGCCCGTAATTAAGGTCCTTTTGGCCATATTAAGAGCATTTTTGGCGGTCTCGCCCCCTGGTTAGGGGTGTTGGATGCCCCTAGGGTGTGGTTAAGACTAGATAAGGCCCTTATGGCTTCATTAAGGTGGGGCTGAGACTAAGCCACACCCATTCCTTTTACCTGAGTGGTTGTACGTATATTAAGGTGGGGCTAAGACTAGGCCACACCCATCCTATTACTTGATTGGTTGCACGTGTGGTCCGCCCTCTGGCTTCTAATTGATCCTTACTCCATCACTTAGTCTCTGTGCTCTGATTGGAGGATTAAGTCTCTGCATTCTGATTGTTGGTTATGGCGGGAAATTTGAATTTATATTCTAATAAGGGAGCCCTAATGCTAAAAATTGTAAGATAGGTGTAGGGCTTCTCAACTTTCTCTCGGGTCTTCGCCCTCTTGTCGTGATCGGAACTTGTTCGAGGGCCTTTGCACATTATCGTAAATCCTTGGCGGGAAATATGAAATTGTATTCTAATAAGGGGGGCCTAATGCTAAGTTGTAAGACAGGTATAGGTCATCGCAACTTGCTCGCAACTTATCTACAAAGTAAGCGGTCGCTCATAGGAGCTAGGTATATACAGTGGGAGAATCGTTACCGGAAGGTTACAAAGAATTGTTAGTTCAGCTTCTTGTTTGATTTGACCGCTATTGATTGATTTGACTGATTCGGTTAATTGCTTTGATTGACTGATTTGATGTTTGATTTTTCGAGAGTGATTTGTTTGATATGTTTCGCCTGATTTTATTGGGCTATTAATTGATCCGTTTTTTGACAAGGGGGAGAAGGCCCCAGAACAAGTTTCGGCGTCCTATACCTGTCTTGCATGTTAGCGTTAGAGCCCCTTATTAGAATACAATTTCTAATTTCCCGCCAAGGGGCGAAGATCTGAAAAGGGGCGACGACTCTAAAACAAGTTACGGAGTCCTGCAACTGTCTTATGAGTTAGTACGAGGGCTCCTTACCAGTATATAATTTCAAGTTTCTCGCCAAAACAAAAATGGTCTCCAAGATGGCCGACATAACAAGTGAACCTACAAAATGTAATTATGAGTCATAATTAAAAGCAAACTGACCGCGGAATTTTGGGGCACAGGTTCGAGGCCAAGTTCCGGTGTACTATACCTGTCTTATGAGATAGCATGAGGGCCTACGTATTAGAATACAATTTCAAATTTCCCGCCAAACCAAAATGGTTGTCAAAATTTAATTAAGACTCATAATTAAAAACAGAATAGTTATGACTTAGGACGCTCAGGCTTGCTTATAAATCTAAGCCCCTTTTTGCCTTAGAGGTGCTTCCGCTAAGGTAGATCTTGTATGTAAAATATTTTAATTATCATTTTTCCATTTCCAATAATGTCAGCCCCTATTACAGAAAACATTCATTAGTTTTAAATCTCAAAATAGTGTTACTTATAATAAATGATTAAAACCCTTTATCTTTTTTAGTTATAAATTTAATTATGACTGATAAGTAAAGTCATAATAAGTTGTGCGTAACATGAATGGGTGTGGCCTAGTCTTAGCCCCCCCCCTTAATGAAGCCATAAGGGCTTTGTCTAATCTTAAACCCCTGTTAACGCAGCCAAAATGGCCGCTAGACTACACCCTTGGGGCATCCAACACCACTAACCAGGGGGTTAGGCCGCCAAAAAGTCTCTTAATATGGCCAAAAGGAACTTAATTAGAAGCTAAACACCGCCCAGGGGTTGAAAAAGGCCCCCCAAAAATAAGGCAATCCCACCCTCAACCCCCACCACTATGACGTCACATCCCATGCTGGCCCCATTCTACTCGCCCCGGAAAACTAAAAAATTTTCAAGGTAACTATAAGGTTGTAAAGTAAGTTTAAGTACTAGTAACTATAAGGTTGTAAAGTAAGTTTAAGTACTAGAGTAGGCGACCAAAAAGGACTATTGTTCCAAAATTGTGAGACATGTCTGGTATTTATAAACTTTTTCGATTGGTAATAACAAACTTTATATGATTGGTTGGTATTTAGTACATTTTATTTGAACTGGAAAATATTCATATGTGTCACCAATGTGTCAATAAAAATCTTCAAATTGAAAATTACAGTATTAATTTGGTGTATGTATAAACGAATCTTATTTTCACTTAGTAAACTAACATAAAAATTCTGTTTAACAAAAAAATGTCACACGCTATAGCGCCTACAGTTTTGGCCCGAATGAAAAGAAAACCGTATTAAACGGTTGAAAAGATACTACAAAATAACCATAATAAAAATATTTTATGCGTTGATGATGTGTGCTACATTCAACTTAAATGAATGTAAAAAAAAAAATCAGTATAGAAGTTGATAAGCTAAGTGACATTTAGATGTTTTTGTTTTCTTTAATTGTAACTATATATATATATATATATATATATATATATATATATATATGTATATATATATATATACAGTGCTAGTCAAAAGTCCCCTCCCCCCCCCTTGTATCTTTTGAACGGTTTTACTTATACTAATGAAATTTGGAGGGTGAATATAAACGGATATAAGCTTCTCAACTAGTCATGACAAGTGACTTAATAGTCATATATGACGTCACAGGGCCACAGTGACCACTAATTTTAAATAGTACCTTATGGTAAGTGACATCTCGTTTGAAAGGTATTAAAATTACCAATTCAGAAATACTAATTGTGTTAGGGTTTAGGTTGATTTTGATAGAAAGATTAAATAAATACTAAAATTATAGTATATGTAGTATAGTATAGTATATGTATATATAGGAAACAGAGCGTATTTCCAAGATGATGCGCACCACACCACACCACACCACACTCCAATATAAATACCATACACCAAAGGGTTTTTTTTCTTGAAGATACATCAAGGATGTTGTTTATGTAACAATACCGCACAATGTTAAAATTTTGAGGCAGAGAATAGTTCACGCTTGCTGCGAAATACCGTCAAATTTATTAAATTCTGTGCCAATCGAACGAAACGGAAGCCAAATTGAATAATTTTTATAGATATATTATTATAGTTCAGTAATGCAAAAACGTCTGTAGGTCAACTTCTAATTATTTATTTATTATTTTTGTAAAAATTTACAACTTAAACATGACTTGAGGACTATCAAACCATAATTAAACATCTTAATATGATCATATTGTAATATTTTGGCAACCATCTAATAAGGTTTTTGATTCTTTAAATTCGGACTAAACCGTTTGCTTGCGTGGCACAACTGTGGAGCCCACTGGACAAAACCTCCACACCCAATCTATTTTTGAAGATAATGATCTAAAAGTTTAAGTACCTTGTAGGGTCACCGTCCTGTTGCAGCCCCATATTCTATTGTTCATCATTACTAAGCAGATGAAGAAGGTTAGGGAGTGTTAAAGAAATACGATCCAGTGATTCTTTTGTGGAGAATGCCGTACCAACCATTTATGGACCTGTGGTTTTGGTTTTGCATTTGTCAAATCCAAAATGGATTATCTAATGCATAATAGTGCATATTATGTCGATCTGTAGTCCCATTGCTTCTAAACGTAGCCTGGTCAGAAAACATAATATAAGATAAAAAGTTTGGACTAATCTCAACTTGAGCAACAATCCACTGGCAAAGTTTACTCGTCTTTCGAAGTCACCATTGAGTAATACCTAGTGTACTTCAATATGGTAATGATGATACCTATATTTTCTAGTTGTCCGGTTGATAGTTGATTATGACGTTTCACGTGATATTGCTGTCTGATGACTACTGACATGCAGGTTTTCTTCAATATGAAGTTGTATCTCACGTTCTTCTATTCACCACTTTGCGTTTTACATAATCCACTCTGCCTTAGTATTTAACACACAAAACTTTCACAATGTTCAATGGGTACCAAAATGCAACAACAGTTTTATACGTCAAATATTTGTCACGTGGGAAATTTCATGGTTACTGCAAATAATTACAAAAAAATCATTGAAATATTGAATAATATAGAAAATAAAAATAATAGAGAGAGATATAGGGCATACCTACATAAAGAATCGTATGGTTATTGATTCTCTTTAACACAGCGTAAAAATATGCAGGATGTTCTATTTGAGAAAAGTGATATTTTTTAATTTGAAGTTTCGGAGGTTTGAACATATATTTTGAACACCCTGTAGTATTTATCTCTAATATTTCTTCTTCAGACCATGGGCTGGGTTTTTCTTTGGTCCAAATATAGAAGTCTTCCTAACAAAACACAAGATGGTACATGATAATACAGTTATACCTGTATAAGCGATTTTTTGTATAAAATTATTCCAAAGCATGAAACCTGTATAAATAAAGTTTTATAATTGCACGTAGAATCCAAAATGGAACACTTTGTGTAGTCAAGAATAATTTTACAACGCGCACACTTTATAAGCCATATAATATAATAAATACGTTTGATTGGGAAATTTTACCTATTAAGTACCAGCTTACTTTACTCTATCGTTAAATCACCCTGTACAAATGACGAACATTGTCAAAATTTAATGTGGCAGGGACCCAATTTTTTTAACATAATGTTTAAGTATTAAAGAGAAACAAAATTGTACGTCACCTACGGTATAATAACTTACACAAAATGCAATAAATGGGTAGAATAAGATTGTAACCGGTTTGACATTTGGTTAGTTATATATCTAAAAATTTACACATTTTTCTGTAAACAAATTCACATGTAAATGTAGAGTTTTCTGTTTTTGTATCTGAAGTCACATAAAATGAAAATGCAACACAACAGAATATAACACTGGAAAGGGTCACACGAGTAGACGACGGAAGACGCCATTTTATAAACCCATCTAATATTTACGTACCATTTTTTGTTTTTGTCTTAACTTTTTTAAACAACTTTAAGAGACAGTTACATTTTGGGCGTTCGAGCATATTTATAACATTCCCGAAAAATTGCTCGCGTAACCCAAGTATTTTGTAAAAAAAAAAGCATGGGGAATATAATAAAAACTATCAACGCACTTAAGATCTTAGCTATGTTTCTGTTCGTTAAATACATTAATTAGTCTGTCTGAGTTATTTTGCATACACAGAATTTTACATAATTACATTGTTTTAAGTTAATTGTATTTCCTAAGTGAATGTTAAAAATGTTTTCTATACACCTTGAACGTCCGGAACTACCTTGAACATTGGATAACATCTACAAATATATATTCCAATACCTCACTTGAAAATTATACGTTTAACGTAGCCCATTAGATACTATATTATTTATTTACATCAAACATGTACTTAATAACACCCTTTCGTAAAATTCACATGTATCGTAAATGATACGCTTCAATTAAGTACAAAACCTCTTCACATGTCAGAAAATTTGGATATTGGCTAGCCTTCAATTATTAAAAAAACAGCAGTAATTATATTATGTAACATTTTCTATCAAAATAAGTTATAAATATTCATTAAATATTAGGCCATCAATTGTCAAGTCTTTGAACTTTTCTATTGTAATATACGATTATTTGAGACTTATTAATAAACTAAACTATGTATGCATCATTTTAACGTTAAGTATTTTAAATTAAATAATCTAAAATTATTAGTTAACTGTCCCTTGGTTGGCAATAAAAATGAGTTTTAATTGCCAGAATTCTTTATTTTGTATAAATGTGTATGTAATTTCATTTTGTTAAAACAGAAAATGGTGATGCATTTGCTTTTATTTTCTTATAAATTAGTTCGTTTTATTGAATATATATATATATATATATACAGGGTGGTCCGAATTTTATGCTCATAACTTCGAGGGCGTATTCTACTTTAAAAAATAATATAAGTTTTCGATATAAACATATATCCAAAAATCCTTCGTTTCCAAGATACAGGGTGTCAAAGTTTTTTAAAATTTTTCGATTTTTTTTTTATTAGCTTCCACAGTTTTTCAGATATTGATTTGAAATTTGGTAAAGTTATTACCTTATCAAGAAGCATTAATTTTAGTATTTTAAATTTTTTTAAATTCTACAGAGTGGTCCATTTCTGGGGGTGTCAGTTACTTAATACCCCACAAACGTTTTGTGGTACGCCCCTGGTATATTTGCAGATTTAGATTTCTTATTCGATTTAGAAAAAAATTTGTCTCTTGAGTTTTTTTCGTAAAGTACACGATTTTCGAGATAAATGAGAAAAACTCTTCAAAAACGTAGGAATTTTAGTTTACCGCTTTTTCGCATTTTTTTCAAAAACAATGCGTTTCTCGAACAAATGTAACTTATGAAGAATTGTTTAAATGTAATTGACATACCAAGTTTTTTTTTTTTTTTAAGTCAGTGTCGCACCCCGAAGAAGTTTGGGGGGAAAAGAGGTTCTGAAACCCAAAAAAATAGGACACCCTGCTAGTAAATCTGCGAAGATAATTAGAGTAGGCTATGATGCATAGCAATCATTTGATATCTGACATTTTTGACAACTTAAAACGTAAATAAAGTTTAATTGCGTTTGCATGTAAACAATTCAGTTGAATTTAACTAAGTGTTTACGTGTTTTTTAAAATGCCTAATGTGTTTACAAACGCCGAATATGCGGACATACATTTTATTTACGGTTTCACTAATGGAAATTCTTCTGAAGCAGTTAGGGAATATCGTCGGAGATTTCCCAATAGAAGACGACCTGACATAAAAGTGTTCAGGGAGGTACATCGTCGTGCTTTAAAAAAAAAACGTAAGAGGTCATGATATACGGAATGACAGACATAGACCTGAAATATTGCGTTTGTTTAACAATAATGATCGCTTAAGTTCTCGTGCTGCTGCAAGACAACTGAATGCTCAAAACCTACGGGTATCCAAAAGTAAAGTTTTACGAACTTTGCATAAGGATAACAGAAAATCATTTCACTTACAACCCGTGCAACATCTAAGGCCTGGAGATGTTCCAAAACGAATTGAATTTTGCAACTGGATTATAAGATCGGTTGAAAGAGACAACTCATTTTACGGAAAATATTGTGGACGGATGAGTCTACATTTACTCGCCGAGGAGTAGTAAACTACCATAACCTCCATGGTTGGAGCAATCAAAACCCACATCAAATCAGGCCGCGGTCCTTCCAGACCGAATTTAGCTTAAATGTATGGTTGGGAGTCATTGATAATATCTTGTGTGGTCCATTTCCCCCCCCCCCCGGGTAAATTCAAAAGTATTTTTGAATTTTCTTGAAAATGATTTGCCCATTTGTTTGGAAGATGTTCCGCTAGATTTAAGGCACAAAGCTTGGCTACCAATGGATGGTGCACCAGCACATTTTGGAAGAACCGTACGCGAATGGTGCGATATAAATTTTCTACAAAAGTGGATAGGACGGTTAGGAAGAGATGTGGACCATGTACCAGCAATAGGGCCAGCCGCCTAGGTCTCCCGATTTTACCGTTCTCGACTTTTTGTGTGGGGGTATCTTAAAGACGTAGTGTATGCTACACCAGTTGATACAGAAGAGCAGCTACATGCGAGGATCGAGGAAGCATGTGAGAACCTGCGCAATAGACCACATCAATTATCAGATGCTGTAAACTCAACATATCGTCGTTGCCAAACGTGCATTAATTCAAATGGATTTCATTTTGAACAAAATTTATAAATTTTTAAATAATATGTATGTACATATTTATTGTAGTTAATTAAATAATTGGTGTTTGTAATTTCATTGATTAAAGTTAAAAAATTTCGAAAATCGTGCACTTTACGAAAAAAAATCAATAAACACAATTTTTTCTAAATTGAATAAGAAATTTAAATCTGCCATCAAAATACACAAGGGGCGTACCACTAAAAAATTTGTGGGGGATTAAGATACCGACACCCCCAAAAATGGACCACCCTGTAGAACTTAAAAAACTCAAATTAATGCTTCTTGATAAGGTAATAACTTTACCAAATTTCAAATCAATATCTGAGAAACTGTGGAAGTAATTAAAAAATCGAAAACTTTTAAAAAACTTTGACACCCTGTATCTTGGAAACGAAGGATTTTTGGATATATGTTTATATCCAAAACTTATATTATTTTTTAAAGTAGAATACGCCCTCGAAGTTATGAACATAAAATTCGGGCCACCCTGTTATATATATATATATATATATATATATATATATATATATATATATATATATATATATATATATATATATATATATAATATATATATATACAGGGTGAGCACAAAGAACTGTACATACTTTTACCATAAGTAGAGGTACCTTAGGGGATTATCAAGTGACCATTAAAAAATGTCTTTTTGTTTTGTTTATTAATATACAGGGTGAATTATGGATCTTCACCCAAACAATGTTTTGTCATATCTTTTCAATGATTAAGTCGATTTGTCTCATTTTTTGGTGAAAGTGTGTATTCGTGTCTAGCAACTAACTAACATATTCAGAATTTAAAAAATCCAGGACCGTCTCGTGAAAATTTGTGGGACTGCTTCATATCCAATACTTCACCCTGTATATGATTTCTCTAAAATGTGATATAATTTTTTCAGAGCGCATTAATAGACAGTTAAACCTGGGTATTTGAATTTTTTGTTACACTTACCTCACATTTTCAATTAAAGATTCATTTTAGAGTCAAATTGAAAATTGGCAATAATGAAATATCTTACTGTATAATAATGTTTAGTTATTAAAAAGAAATTTTTAAAATAAACAGTAACGACGCACACTGTGCTTCAGTATGGTAAATACCATAATTTGAATTGATTTACAGGGCCGGATTTACAAATCTGGCATATCTGGTTCATCTCAAAAATTCACCCTGTATGTAACTTTTTCCACCCGTAATAGACAGAAAACAGATAAAAAATGTTTGTAATAACCTAGTTTTCTTATTTGTTTGAGAAAAATCATGTGTAATTATTTTAATCGGAATGAAATGAACAAGCCCAAGAAATGTTTATTCATAAATTAAGAAAGTCCATTACACATTTAAACATTCGACAAGAAAAGTGTATTGAGGCAGATGGATTTCATTTTGAACATATTTTATAATGGTGATATTTATTAAATTGTTTTTTACTTTGTTCCACGTTGTTAAAACTGTTTTATTGTTTGGTTATTGTTATTTATTTTATTTCTTAATTTATGAATTGTCACTTATTGAATTCTATTAGATGGCGTTTTCAAATTTTTTATTCGACGTTTTGTCTCCGAGAAACCATCATCAACTTTATTTTTTTATATCGCCGTAACCAACGAAACACTCTGTATTCGATAGTATTTTTTATTACGAATTTAACCATGTATTATGGTTTTGAAGCTGAAAAATTCAGATTTTCATTTTTACATTTTTCTTGACTGATAAAATAACACTTGTTTAACATTTTGTTGAGCACTATGTAACTTAGTTTTATTGTGTTGAGATCGTTGTTGTTATTTGAATTGTACGTATTTTAAGTTGTTTTTATTATTACTTCGTGGATTGTTAGTAGAACACGGACAAAATCCCCTCCACTTTTTTTACGTCACAAACCCCGCCCCATGGGACACCTTCCCCTCTACTTTTCAGCCCCTTGATGGACTTTTCAGCCTAATTTGGTTATATTAAGAGCTTTTTTACAGCTCAGTCCCTGAAAGGTAGGCAAATACGTGCCCATACAATGTTCTGCATGGGGGTCTTAAGGACAGCCCCTTTCACCTGATTAGTTTCTGATTGGTTCTTAGCCCCACCCAGCTTCTGAGCTCAGGTTGGAGGTTTAAGGCTCTGCAATGGTTACGGCGGGAAATTTGAAATTTTCTAATAAGGGGCTCTATTGCTAACTTATAAGATAGCTACAAGAACCTGTGTTGGGTCTGCGCACTCTTGTCGTGGCCCCCTTGTTACGAAACTTGAATTTGCTTGTAGGGCCATTTAGTGGTGTATGGACTAATGAATATTTTTTCTGTAATGAAGGTAGCGTCACTGAGCGGTAGGACTAATTAGGGTTTGCTTGTGGCGCCGTCTGGTGGTGTATAGACTAATCAACATTTTCTGCAATAGAAGTTGATCATGCACGTCTCTCTCTCGGCTTCACCCACAGACATTGTGTAGTTACTGAGCTGATGTATTTGGATAAATATCCTGAACGAAGGCAACCTGGTAAATCCATTTATAGTCGTTTGGACTTTAATTTAAAAGAGTTTGGTTCATTTACAAAACCTGTTCTGTCCCGTCAAAACAATCTGATGACGAAAAACCTAATACAGTTTTGCAGACCGTTGTTGAAAACCCTGAAATATCGACAAGATAAATTGAACATCGTACTGGTATAGCTAATTCTAAAGCACCATTCGTTTTAAATAAGAATAAGTTTCATCTATATAAATTTCGCGTTTGTCAGGGTCTTAGACCAGCTGATCAGGAGCGACGAGCAGGTTTTTGCGAATGGTATACTAGAAAATGTGACGAAGATTTAAGTTTTCCTTTTAAAATAATTTTGTCTGATGAAAGCATGATAACCAACAATAGAATTTTCAACCGACGTAACAAACATTATTCGGCACAACAAAATCCTTATTTAAAAATAGAATCAAGACATCAACATAAATTTAGATTTAATGTGTGGATGGGCAGGACGAAGAATAATAGGACCTTTTATTTACCGCAACAATTTAAATGCCGAACGATATCTCAAGTTGCTAAGGACTGAGTTGGAAAATGCCTTGTTAACAACTGTTGGTTTCAACAAGATGGTGCCCCAGCACATAACTCAAGAAATGTACAAGACTACCTGTCATTGAGGTTTACAGGTTTGAATCATTAAAGTTATCGATAAAAAAGCCATTTTTAGAACCATTAAAGCTATCGATATGAAATTTGACACAAAAACTATTTGCCATAAAATCTAGGTCAAGTTCGTTAATGACCAAAATCCAACCAGTGGCAGGGCATTTTTAGGGGATCAGAAAACTAAAACAATTCATTGCTTCAAGTTTCAAAAAGTTACATAATTAAAATAACAAACTAATACTTTTTTATATAATTTCAAAATAAAAAAATATATAATAACCAGTGGCGCACCATTTTTAGGGTGCAAAATTGTGCATAGGGGGTTTTTAAGATCCCTAAGAATAAATCATTTGTCAAAATTAAAAAATTTAAAAAATTCAAAATGGCGAATCAAAAATGGGGAATTATCGTGTTTATTTAATTTATCAACGGATTTTTTTGAAAGTCGGGTATTGGGAGTTTTTAAGATCGTTCAGTATAAACCATTTGTCAAAATTAAAAAATTCAAAATGGCGAATCAAAAATGGTGGATTATCGTGTTTATTTAATTTATCAACGGATTTTTTTGAAAGTCGGGTATTGGAGGTTTTTAAGATCGCTAAGTCTAAATCATTTCTCAAAATTAAAAAATGCAAAATAGCGGATCAAAAATGGGGTATTATCGTATTTAAAATCCGATTTGTCTAAAATTCAGGTATTATGGGCTAATGATCAATTTTGGAACTTGGTTAATTTGTGAAACATCTAAATAAAAAAATTTTAAAAACTGTCAGTGGCGCACCGTTTTTGGGTGCAAAATTGGTGTTTTTGGGTTGAAACTCATGAATCCGTAGTAGTATTTTAATATTGTTGATGTCGTTGAAAAGGACTTAGAACGAACTTTCGAATGAGGTGTTACTTGAATCACATTTGTTCTTTTTTAGAACGAAACTGGATTCCTATTTTTATTTATACCGTATGCCGTCCTAAATTGGACAAAGAACCAATTTTAGTACTGAAAACGAGTAAGCCACAATCTACAGGATCGATCCACACAACTGTCATGATTCTTGATGCAAACCTCTCAACCAATCCATCGACGAAATATAACAAAATTACCAAGATTTCAGGAATAGTTGAGGATAGTCCAGTTACGTAGATATCTATTACGTTTTTATTTTCTGTGTAACTGGAGATGGTGTTCATACAATCAGTGTATTAAGTACTAACAGCTGCAATCCCTATATTCAATAAACTGACAATAATCACATTCACAGCTATACAGAAGACAGCTCATGTCAGAAATTAGAGACTGGTCATTTATAAGTCTTACAACTTTTTTTTTGGATGCGGTTTACCATATCAAGGGTACGCCCGCGTTAATAGTAGTTTCTTTCGAAAAGAAGCCATCGACGACAACACGTATACGTCTTTTGTCAAGAAAGCTGGAGATCCAATTGATGAGCGTATCGGATAATCCCAACGAGGTGAGCTTGGCAGGTAGGCACTTTTGCCAAACCTGACCAAAAGCCTTTGAAATATCTAACGCTACTACGACTGTTTCTCCCGACCTTTCTAATGTGTTATTCCAACGTTGGGTGACATATTAAAGTAGATCACCCGTTGAACAATTCTGTCTAAATCCATACTGGTGGTCGAATAGGAGTTTATTGGACTCGAGGTACGAAAATAGCATTTTTTAAGGACCATATCTGGAATACGGTCAGGGCCAGTCGCATTGTTTGAGTCAAGTTTATTGATAATTGATTCTAGGAGCTTGTATCGAAAGTGGATTGGGTTCATAGCGTAGGGGGTACATGGGCGACGACACAATTTTACCAGAATCATTGAGACATGAATTGGATACAAAGTAATGGTTGGCTTTGTCAGCAGGATCAGCTCCGTCATAAGATATCATAGGAGGAAAGAAAGATGTACTAACGTTTTTACTAATGGCTTAAGCTAATGACCAAAATTTACGACCCAAAGGCATGAGACTGATTCTTTCTGTTTACGTTCTTCAAACATCTTTTTGGCATTGGTGATGATGTTTTTGCAAGTATTCCTTGCGGCAATATAGTCGGCGTGATTTTCAACAGATTTATTTTCTTTCCATTTAGTATATAGTTTATGCTTTTGCGATAATGCATCAGTGCAAGTCATATTATACCATGTTTAAGAACGAACTTGACCTACGCCATTATGTTTTTTGGGAATGTATAACCCGGTACCAATGAAGATAACTTCAATTATTGAAAGAGCAATGTTTCAAGAGGAGGACCGTTTAAAGCAATACTCGCGCCAGGGGAATGTTGCTTGCAAAAAATCTATCTGTTTTTCGAGTAACAGTGGGATTGGGTACAAAGGACGTTATTTAGATTAGGCAGTGGTCTCTTGTTTTATAGACAAGTGGGTTAGCTGTAAGGAATCGGTCCAGGAGATGTGGAGTATGATTAGGGTAGTCTATGTTCACGCTAAGGTAATAAAAAATATCTTTGAATTTATTATCATTGGGAGACCTAGACAAACAACAGTAGAATTTCACAAATTAGGGCCTACAATGTTTAAAACAAATCACGTCAAATTCGTTTTCCCAAGTGGACATCATGTCACATCCTTGGTATACGCATATACTCCGCCTTTAAGGAGAAAGTTAGAGTGGAAGTTGTATCTGGGAAATTGCAGGTCAGGCGAATCAGTGCTTCCAGGGAAGACTTGTGTTTCTGATCAAAACAGAATGTACGGTTGCACGAGTTCAAGCTGTAGGTGAATAGCATTAAATTCGATCTGATACCGTGTATGATGCAGTAATATATCCGGATGTTGGTACTTCAGACGACCGAGGTCGCTTGAGTCCTGCCTACCCGGGCATCCGAATGGGGCAGGATATTATTCCTGGTAGATCTTGCTCTTCTTAGTCTTGATTTTGGCGTTGACGAATTTTGCCCCTTCCCCTCCCCCCCAATTTCCTTGATCGACGAATCGAAGTGAGAGTGTGGGCGTCTCGCCCTACTCACCTGGGGTATAGCGTCTGTTTTAGAACTCGTCATTTTAAGTGTTGACGAGTACATAAGGAATAAAGATGATAGTGATCGGCAGCCCTTACCGAACTCAGAAAATTGGGGCACTAATATTAAGAAGCCCATGGTAAAAGTGGGGGTACCGGACGTCATGGAGTATACATGTCTTACTGAGGACGATAACTGTAATTGTTATCGAAACGTATAGATTTACATGATATAAATATGAAAATCCACCATTTAAAAACCCAAAAGTTAAGTATTTTAATTATGTCTAATAAATAGTGAAAGTTTACATTGTCATATTTTTGTACTAAATAGAAAAAATAGGTCGTCTGGCGATATTTTCATTCTCTTGATTATTGAATTAATTGTCATGACAAAAATGCATTCATTCTGTTAAAAATGTATTTATAGACATAAATACTACTAATGTATTTGTTTTCAATATCTTAAGTAGGTTTAATTTATTCTTACTAACAATAAAACATTTTCACCATATCGCTGTCTGTATGGAAGATCCTTATAAGAACAATTCAATGTCACTAGACAACACAATGCCCCATTGAATATTGCTATTAGTGTTATTAGATTACTACAATTTATCTTAATGCGCAGGTCAAATTGAAAGTATTCCTTCCTAATAGTTTCTATTGACGGATAGAAGGAAGCAACACTTTGATAACATACACATTATCTTCTCTATTACATTATGCATAATGTATACCCTTATCTTATTTTAGGTTATTCACATTATTTTATCTTTAAAATGATAATGCTTTTAAGGTGTCATCTGTAGGCTATGTACAACACTTTAGAAAGATTGCCAGCTTTCATTAGCAAAAAATAACACATTTTAAAAATTTTTATTTCAGCAGGATATCATTTTTATAAAGAAACTTTATTTTCTGTTTAACCCTTATGAATTATATTCAAAACGGGGGAAAGCTGTATTGAAGCGAAACGCGATATTAAATACATTTAAATATTTTCAATATAGCGGGATTCTGATCTGTTGCAAAACTTCTGTTCCATTGGATTTCTTTTAAAACCAAATATCATTGACCATAACGCGTTTTTCCTATAATAAACTCGTATCAAATATTTGTCTAGAAAGAGTGTTATGTATCATGTATGACGTAACAATAAAAAGTATTTTTATCTTTGTTCTCTACTACAAGCTTTTTCTAGTTACATCACATTGAAGTTTATTACTGTCACAACCTACTTATAAGCATTAATTTCTTTTGTTCCTTCATAGTTCAAGCTATCACCGTTTAATCATTGATTTAGTAACGCTGGATTTTTATTGGGTAACTGTGGTAAACGCTAACTGAATTGCTTTTGTGTAAACTATAGAATTCCAATCGAAAATAAAAGCGCCCCATGATATTTATTCTGATAAAATGCCATAAATTAAGTCGAACAAGTGAATTTGCTTTACTGTTATGCATATTATTAATTACCTTAACGGGGTCTCGTAAAACACTGAACGGTCTCTTGAAACAATATTTATTAGTAACTTAAGCGATCACCCCCCTATACATAAAACGTGATACGTCACTGATGGGGCAATAGGAAATCGCATGAAAATTTTTAAGGTGGCCTGTTATTGGTTCGGTGAATTATTTGGTTATTAATTTTGTCATTAAGCTTTGAATTTTCTGATTAATAATGAGGTATGTATGTTGAAGGGTTGAAAACAGGGCTATTTTTTATAGTCATTGCCAACTTCTTTCATTTTTAACCCTTTGAGGACAAAAAGAAAAAAATATAAATTAAAAAAGAAATTTTTGAAACACTAGGTTTATTTATCACTGAACTATTACAAAAAATATTTTTGAAGTTAACAAGTATCCTTGATTATCCTGCAGGATGTGGTTGCTGGTAGTAACCAGTAGGTAGGTAACTATTTTTTGTGAACATTTAAGAAGCAATTTCTGTCTATAGACCGACGTTGCAGGTAGAACACTTACAAATAGTTCGATGGACATCCTTTTTAGCATGTGTCAGGATTGGTCGTCGTGTACCTCTAAAGATAAAATTTAAAAAAATTCGGTGCCACCATTTGTGAGGCTTTCGATCTACTTAGTATAAACTTTTCAAATCGATCCACGTATCCCATACGCTTGTTGTAATGCTTGACTACAACAGAACCATGGTATTTCCTCGGCCGTACTATTTCTTTTTTTTCTGGCCGTACCTTTCATGATAGACGGGTCATGATAGTTTCCTAAAAACGAAACACTTCGATTATTCATACACTGTAAATCTGCCAATCCATTTGTGGGCAGTTTATATCGCCTCTTTTCATATACTTATCCATTTTGAACTCAGAGTTGTTTCCTTTCTTTACGAACCGTTCCGCAGCCATAAATCCCATCAGCTAGTAAATCTTTCTGTAACTATACAGAGTTGAAATAATTATCTAGTTAGATCTTTTACAACACGGTGACCTAAATTTTTGTCAATATTACCATCAACTTTGCCAGTATAAATTTGAATTTGAAAACATCCGGTGAAGTCAGTCCTAATGCAAACCTTGTAACCTCTTTTCGTAGGGTTCATTGACATATACAGGCGGAAATTACTTCTTCCTTTCAACTTTACCGCAGACTCATCAACTGATTGAAACTCGCTAAGATTGAGAGCAGAATGAAATGTTTCTGTCAATTTCAAAAGTAATGGCCTTATTTTGTACAATTTGTCATAGTTGAGCTCAATGCAGAATGAAATGTTTCTGTCAATTTCAAAAGGAATTTTTTAAGACTTATTAGCATGTTTACATCCAAAAATAATTTTATTTCAGTGTTGGTGGTCGGAGCAATGTTATAGCTTCCACCATTTTTCAATGCGTATAAATTTGTCTGGAAAACCATATCAGAAATAATGCTATCTGGAAACAAGTAACTAAATATGTCAATTGGTGGTTCTATATTTTCTGGGACATTTGGCCCTGTCTGCACTATGAAAGGATTTTCTTGAGTTACATGAGAAACATCGTTTGTCCAAACAACTGTTTTCTTTCTCAATCTTCTTGGCGAATAACTTCCAGTGGTAAGTCATCTTCACTGTCCCATTCCTCTGTTAAGTTTGCCAACGTCATCCGTGAAAACTATTGGTATATCTACTAAATCAAACAGGTCGCTTCTTTGATTGGGAACTGCACACTCAATTTAAGAGTCATTGGCATGTTTACATTCAAAAATGATTTTATTTCAGTGTTGGTGGTCGGAACAAAGTTATAGCTTCCACCATTTTTGCAGTGCGTACAAATTTGTCTGGAAAACCGTATCAGAAATGATTCTATCTGGAAACAAGTAACTTACTATGTCAATGGGTGATTCTATGTTTTCTGGAACATTTCGTCCTGTCTACACCACAAAAGGGTTTTCTCGAGTTAAATGAGAAACATCGTTTGTCTAAGCTACTGATTTCTTTCTCAATTCTTCTTGGCGAATAACTTCCAGTAGCAAGTCATCTTCACTGTCCCATTCCTCTGTTAAGTTTGCTTCAACGTCATTCGCGAAAACTATTGCTGTATTTGCTAAATCAAACAGGTTGCTTCTTTGATTAGGAACTGCACACTCGATACTATTTTCATCCGCTATAACATGTTCTATGTCCGATGCAATGGAGTCGCAATCACTACCTTCCAAAATAGCAATAAACTGGGATTGGCTCATAGCTTCAAGCTCCACTAGCCACCATTTATTTTTGAAACCTAGAAAAGAAAATTACCTTGAAGAAATAACACAAAAAAATAATCATAACAAGAACCGAACATTTTCAGAAAATAGTACCAATGTCTTAGTGGTTAGCAGTAGTAACCTCAACAAAAAAGTATTACTGAAATGAAAAAGTAAATGCGATCAATTTAATATGGGAAACTTTTTTATTCTTATGAAAATGTAAACTTTCATCATTAACACTCATAATAAAATACTTATCTTTTTTTGGGGTTTTTAATGGTGTATTTAAATTATACAATCTAAACGTTTCGATAACACTTACAGTTACCTTCGTCAGTAGTAATATTTGTAAAAATTGTTAAAGATATTGTAAACAATTTTGTCAAAGTTGAAAAATTAAAACATAAACATCAGCCTGCTATTAATATAACTTTTTTATTCTTAGTTTTATGAAAAAAAGTTATTCTTTATAAAAAGTTTTGCATGGTCTAATACCTGAAATACAACCATCAGATATAACATTTGTTGAGCCGTATGCAAGGTTTGTCGAAAAATATGAATTTTATGCAAGAGTAAATTATCTTTATTTTTGAAAACATCGACAATTGTTATTAAGAAAAGTTGGTCATAATTGAAAACTATTGTCAGATATCCAATATTATCCATCCGCCATGAAAAACGATTTTTAATAATTTTCGGTATAAATAAATTATGCAAATTTTGTAAATTACACATCAGCTTATTTTATTGAAAAACATGATAACATTTCGGTTTATTAATAAGTAACAATGCTCTATTGCATTTGAATAGTTAATGCATACATACATATCATAATATTTTGTTTTGCAAATGAAGATAAACAAGTTAACTAATACGTATTAAGTAAGATTCATAACAATATTGGAAATAAAATGATTTGTATTTTGCTTCAATTCACTAAAGCCTCAATATATCCACCATCTCTTTCTAGACATTTAAAGATTCGTTTACCAAATTCTCTTAATACATACTTGATCATATCTGCTGTAATTTCCTGACATGCTTCTGTAATTATCCGTTCCAAATGATAAATATCTTGAAATAGCTCTTGCTGATAAACCCTATATTTTAAGTAAACCCATAAGAAATAATCCCGAGAGGCTAAGTCTGGAGATCTATCCGGCCAAAAATCTCGGAATATCTATGTACTACTTTGTCATTGAAAGTAGTTTCAAGGTATTCCGTAACAGCTACTGTAGTATGGCATGTAGCACCGTCTTGTTGATACCATATACGTTATAGAATTCATTTTGTAAAAACATTTGGTAGAGTTCGGCATTCATGGACTGTCGAAAAAAATATGATCCTATTATTTTATTCTTATGAATACTACACCATACGTTGGTCTTAAACGAATATTGGTCACAAGATTTGATAGTAAAGTTAGGATTACTGTCACACCAGCGACCATTTTGTGAACTGACAGTTCCATTTGATGTGAACGTTGCGTCATGAGAAAAAATTATACTTAATTATAATACTTAATAATAAAAATGAAACCTCTTCTAACTCTCGTTGTATTAAAGAGCAAAATTCAAACCGTCAGTCCTAATCTTTTTCTTTCAGTGTATGAACGAACTGCGGTTTGTATGGATGATGTTTTTACTTTGAAAATATTTGCCATAACTAACGTTATTTGGATCACATACATTCTTTTTCGCAATGAGATTTTAGGATGTTGTGCTACAGATAGGATAGCATCACTTGTAATTCTGCGGCTTCATTAGCAACCCACTTTTGGCATTCCAGAATTTTTAAATTTATTTACAATTCTTGTAACTGTGGAATGCTGAATACTTCTATTGGGATGTCTATTGTTAAAAATAGCTGCTGCTTCTCGATGAGTTGTTTAATTATCTCCCACAATCAAAACTATTTAAATTTTCTCCTCGAAAATTAATAGAGCTGCCATTTCTTGTATTTTATAAAATCTAACTAGCGATTTGACGTTTACTGTCAGTGCATTCTAGGTTAAATATCGTTCTATGCACAAATTGCTACTATACATAATTTATCAGGGCATCCTAGATTAATGTTTATCTGTAGACGTAAATTATCAATGCTAACACAGAGAAGTTTACAAAATGGCAAAATCTGTTTTTTCATGGCAGATGGATAATATTTTATATCTTACAATAGTTTTCAATTATATTAATAACGATTGTTGATATTTTCAAAAATAAAGGTACTCAACTCTTACACACTTACCTGGCGTAGGGGTTACCATGATCAATAAGGTGGTTTCCCCAGGATGAGGCCCTCTCATTGCGCTACGATTGGGATGACTCTTGCGATTATCCCTAATGTGGATAACCCGGGCGCGTAATTTTAATTTTAAGACAGTTTAACAATATTTAATTTTTAATGACCTAGTTATTCCTTACTAAAATTAATAATAATTTTTAATTACAGATTTACCTTTGAACTTATTTGTTCATAACAAAAACTTATAATAATTTAATATTAGTCAAGTTTTGGTATGTGTGAATCCTTGCGATATTGTAGGCTCACATTCCATTAATATAAGTAATTTAACTGTAATCTCATTATATTTAAAATTTACATCAGTTCTACATACATAAAGACAAAATTCAAATCGATTGGCGCTTGAACCTTGATGGCGCAGTTGGTTAGCGTGGTACTCTAGCAAAGTACAGGTCGTAGGTTCAAATCCTACGCGAAGTAAACGTTTTATTTATGTATTTAATAAATTAATAATAATTTTTATTAAATACATTGATCATCTTTTTCCAAAGGACATAACCATTCTTTTTCAACACTGTCTTACTACAACTTATTTTCATTGGAATAGCAAATTTTATGAACAGATTGATGGTGTAGCAATGGGTGGCTCCTTTAGTCCTATTACAGCTAATTTTTACATGGAAAAATTTGAAACATTAGCGTTACAAAATACACCTAAAAAACCTTCAGTTTGGTAGATATGTAGATGAGTGATTTGGAGACATGGAGAAGAGTCGCTGCATGAGTTTTTGGTTTTTATAAATGGTATACATCCTAGTATTCAGTTTACCATAGAAAAAGAAAAAAATAATAATTCACTATCTTTTAAGGTTTACAGAAAGCCGACACACACTGATAGATACCTTCATAAATTATCCAACCACCATCCACGTCAAAAAATTGATGTAATTAAATCTAGATCGGGCAAAACGAATTTGTGACCCTGAATTTTTGAAGGATGAATATAAATATTTAACAAAATCCTTACAAAATAACGGATATTCAGATATTAATAGACGTAACCTTAAAGAGAAACCAGTTCTTAATGTTGGTACTGCTTTTCTTCCTTTTATAGCTGTTACAGATAGAATTAAAAAAATCCTAATTAAATATGGCATTAGGACTATTTTTAAACCTACAAGAAAAATTAAAGAACATTTAAGATCACCTAAAGATGTGTCAAACCGATTACCATTTTCTGGAATGTTTAAGTTATCTTGTTCATGTGGAAAAATATACATTGGAACCACAAAACGTAGCTTTGATACAAGACGTAAAGAACATATGAGATTATGTCAAACAGAGAAGTCTGCTGTGGCTGACCATGCCTTGAATAATCTAAATCATGACATTCAATATGACAATATTGAAATATTGTCAAGACAAGCTCATTATTATGTTCGTTTACAACGTGAAGGTATTGAAATATATAAACACCCTAATAATTGTAATAGACAAGAAGAAAATCTCCGTTTAAATAGGTTTTGGCATCTTATAACTAAAAAAAAAAGGCATAATGATACGTCTTAGTTTTGATTTTAATTTTGACTTTTGGTATGTCTAGGTTTTTTGCTGTGTTTTTCCTAGACCTTGAAGCAAATGCTTTACCAATTATATGTTAAGTAGTTGAAATTAAGATTAAAATAAAAAAATTACAAAAAACGTTCTGCATTATGCTTTTCATTGTTAATGACACTTGCACTTATTGACAAAGACATCTCTTTGTTAGATTTAACTGGATTATTTTATTTTTTATTTTTATTTGATGTCATGTATATTTGTGAATGATTCTATCATTTTGAAATTGAAGTTTTTCACAACTTTACACTTAAATTATAACTTGATTAAATTTTGTTAAGTGTGTTTTTTGCCTGACATTTTTCATTATTAGCTTTCGCCCTTAGAGAGTGTTCTGATTCGTCATCTTTAAGACAATATTTAATTTTTAATGACATAGTTATTCCTTGCTAAAATTTAATTCTCAAACTGCAATATTAATACAATGGCATTTGCTTAAATTCTCATTAAAGAAATCCTAATAGTTGACATTCCTTAGTGTCATTAACAACAGATTAGCAAATATTCAAAAATGTTTTTTTTAGTTAGTTCGTTTTCAACTGTGATTTAAAAGCGAGTGTAGAAATATGAGTTCTACATTGGGAAAAAGTGGCCAAGTAATAAGTGATCAAACGCGTGAGGTGATATTTAATGTGTACAGTTATTTGAAAAACTTACACCCCACATATACCTTAAATATTATTAAATAGGGTGAAGGTCCAACAGAATATAAAAATTGATTACCTAAGAAATATCATAATTTTTTTAAATCCTGAATAATACTCTTAAAATACGGCCTATTCTGTTTCTATAATTAAAAATCGAACTTATACTTTTTTGATTTTCATAAACGATTAAACTGTTGTGTTCATTTGTAATTCAAATATAAAATTTATTACTTGTCAACGTGGTTATTTTTTTATTTTATAAATGTTTAAACTATTACTGTTCATATGTAATTCAAATAAATAAAATATTATAAAATTTCTTGTGGTTTGGTGACAGATAATTGAAAACGCGACACCGACGCCACTGGTAATTCTTTCAGTCGCTATTGCGTTAACGAGTGCGGCCGAATGCACGAACATCCATGCGTGACACGAGGCATTCTTTGGCCGCGCGGACTGTAGCGGGTTTATGTTTTCATTTTTCAACTTTGACAAAATTGTTTACAACATCTTTAACAATTTTAATAGATATTACTACTGACAAAGATAACTGTAATTGTTATCGGAGCGTTTAGATTGTATAATTTAAAATATACCATTAAAAAAACCAAAAAAGATAAAAATTCTTTAATTTTCATTTTGTAGGTTGGAAGGTTGTATGTTGTTTCACACCAGATATTTTTATTTCATGAAACTATTCATTATGTCGATTGTGTCACATGCACTTCAAGTATTTACTATCCTTTTTACCTTCCAACCTACATAAACATATGTAGGTACAGAAGGTTATACAATCGATTTTTTTTTACTATTGATAAATCGACTTATTTGGCCAACTTCGCAAAGATAGGCCATTGTGTCTGTATGGATGTGTGTTAGTATCCACGATAACTCAAGAACGAAAATACCTACGTACTTAAAATTTTGTATTTAAGCTTGTATTTATTGGGTTTGAAGCTGATTAGATTTTGGAAGAAATCCACCGGCGGAGAGGATGGGTTTATAAGGGTCAGTTTTTTGTTTTTATGAAATATTTGTAAAACAGCTGCATATTTTAAAGATATAAAAATATCTAGAAATAGACCTTAAACATATAGATTAATTAGGTTCTATGCAATTTTTTGATACGACGCGAAATTTAGCGGTAAATAAATTCCTACGGTAGAATTTAAGTGTTAGTTCAAATTTGTACAATATCTGAATAAGGATTAATTTTATAAGAAAAAGTATAGACGTATTTTTTAAAGAAATTTTGATTTTACATAACATTTCTTTATAAAGTTTCTTAATATAATGCAAGGTAAGTCTAAAAATTAATTAAATATGAATCAAAATGGTTAAACTGTATTATTGATATCTTATAGAATCGGGTTTTGGAATTTTTTTTAAGTTAACATGCATTTAAGTCTATTAATCTCTATCTGACATGAAGTGTTAAACGTCATTCTGACATACATTATTGTTTTTGTTTTTACACTGTTGCCTATTTTGGTTATAAATGTATGAAAGGCGTTGCATAGTTATCCTAAAAAAATGTAATTAATTTATAATTAAAACTAGTTTTAGGTTATTTACCTTATATTTAAAATTTTAGAAAAAAATAAGGTACAACATTGTAACTTGTGTAAAGTGCCTGTATAACGTTTAAATACTTTTTATGTAAGTCTCAAGTTAAGCGACTTACACGAAGAATATCGCCATTTTACAATTTTCAAATAATGATCGATAATTTCTCATGAATGGAATATACAAGAAAACCTGACCACAGTGCTTAAATAACTTCTGTCTTTCAGACCGTTTACAAGGACTATGAATCTATAATAATGAATCGGTGTTAATTTTAAAATAGCTGAAGGATTTGTTTTCACAAAACTCATTTGTTCGGTTTAACTTACTCAGTAAAATGTCTCTGCCTTTTATATGTTATACAGGGATTACTCAGTAACTTTCAATCTATGTATCAGTCATACTATTTTATGTCGTATGCATTGATTGTTTGCTCGTTATAAATTTCTTAAAACTGCTAATTATAGTATTATCACATAACGGTTATAAACATGAAAAAAAATTAACTTATAAAAGATCAAAATATTCAATTTAGTAAACTTCATTTAAATACTTTCTGGTCTACTGGAGCGACTAATATTCATTAGTTTTAAAACTGAAACAGAAATTCAATTGTTTGCAAGAAAAAATAATTGGAGGTCATGACGGTAACGTCTTATCGGTACGTTTATTAGTGTGGTACTGCGTTTAAAACGACCCCGATAAAGTCGTGCATAAAAAAACTTTAACGACGCTTGCTTTGATTGACATCAAATCTTGGCAGTGCCTTTGATTTTAAAATTACAGAAAAGATAAAGCTTCAGGGATTTGTATGTCAATGATATTTTCTACATACACCGCATACGTTTACTTTTTTGCAATTTTAAACGAAAATAGCTTTTCTTTTTTATACTAAAGTTATTTTATTGTTGATCTAACGTCTCCGCCTTATTTTATCAATATATCAACAAAATATTTTAGAGACTTTTACTTACTAAATAACTACTAGATAATACTAGGTAGGATTAAAATTAAGTAATGCTTAACATGTGCTTTTAGATTGGGCTTTAAATGAATTTTATATGTAAGTGTAAAGTTGTGAGTGATTAGGATTCCTTGAAAAAAAAAAGAATTTTATCTGAAAATGCTACAATACTACAATACTTTTAAATTTATAGTACATAAATGTCATCCATTAAAATGGAAATTATGTATTTTTATTAAACATTATTAAATGAATTAATAACGATTATTGTAACAATTTAAAAATTAATTTTGTCCATTAGCACGGAACAGAGCAGATAATCGTCACGTGCAGATCTGATATCTAAATAATAGTTATTTTTAGTGCAAGTGAGAAAAGGACTTTTTTACGCTCGAGCATTAAATTTTAACACACGTGCAAGAGAAACGAGAGAATGTTTCAAATGAACCAAAAGAAAATGGGACGAAAGATAAGAAAAACGAAGTTGTAGACAGGGTAACCTATACTAGTAGAATCATTTACAATATTTGTATCACCTGTCATCATTCTCTTAATTGAAGAAGGAAATACCGTTATGTTAATAGCAGACTTCTGTTTGCGTTTTCATATTTTTCGTATTTCAAACATTTATTCTAACGTCTTAAACGATTCTTGAAAACTTACCACTACTGAGGACGATAACTGTAATTGTTATCAAAACGTATAGATTGATGCAAATATGAATACAAAATACACCATTAAAAAAAAAGCTACGTATTTTAATTTTATGATTCATAGCTGTTTATGGCGTTAAGGTTATAGATAGGAACTTAATGTGCTTCGGAATTCCCGTTTCGTGCGTATCTAAGTTATCTACTCGAAACTGAATTTATTTTAAGCAAGCTGATGTTTAGCAATTCATGTTGCTCATTATATAATGCATACTTCACTGATGTAAACTCAGGTATATTTGTAATGAAATCCAATCCTCTATCCCTAGCAACCATCATCCCTAGACAATATATCTGGGATACTGGTGTAACCTCTTCTCTTGCTCTTATTTAGGCGTTATATAAACACTTACTAACGCCATTTTTTGGAATATCTGGAACACAGTTGTGGTTTTTCTCACTTATGAATTTTACTTCATCAGTAACAATCGCTCCTGGGCAGTTCCTGTGTATGAAATCCGTCGAAGAGTTGAGCCACCAGAAATATTCTAATCATACACACGTAACAAAAAGTACACAAACGTTTTTCAATAACTTTGATGCTCTCACAAGATTCCTGAAAAACTAAATAATTTTAGGAATAAGGAAATATTGATATCATCCCTCTATTGATGCAGTGGGAAATCTATATTTACATTCAATTGGACAATGAGTAGGGTACGTTTGTAATCATACCTACAATAAACAAATAATAGTATATTACCCTATGTACAATGCGATTTTAAAACTTAATAAGGTAATTAAGACAAAGAGATAAGATCATTTTCACATGAATTCCCATTAACTGTTCAATCGGATAATACAATTTTAAAATTTAATAACGAAATAGGTAATTAAATCAATGGAATATAGGTTGAAATGGGGTCGTTTTAGATTTAAAGCTTGATAAAGGTGTGGTTGATGGTGAATTTATATTGATACGATATTTCTATTAATTTTATTATGTTACTTGTATTAGTTTTTATGGAATTTTAAACAATGAGAATATTCAATCCCGTGAACTTTCTACATTTAATTGAACAATAATATAGGTATAAATACTGTACTTGGAAATTTAACGTACGAAGAGGAAATGTTCTGAACGCCCGAAATGGGAGCATTTTAAGTAAAATTTTTCGACACTCGAACGGGAAACACGAAACGGGAAAACACCTAGAACTTGGAAAATTTGTTAATTGCATTTTAATTGCGCGGTTAATGTGCTTTCTCCAAATGACCTAGTTTATTCAAGGTAGATCATTATTCGAATTGCAGATCTGCGGGTGGATCCACGGAATTAAACATAAGTAGATTCATGTAATTGTTGAGGATGGAAAACTTAAAATTTGAAATGGTATTCTAATACAGGGGCTCCCATGCTATCTCATAGAGCTCCGAAACTTGTCTTCGGGTCTTAATCCTATTGCAGGCGCCCCCTTGTTTGTGCAGATTATGCTTAGTGCACACTCATTGTCCATTTTTGTAATCTATATACACCTGATATATTACTGTCTGATTTTCACAAATTTTTTCAACTAGAACAGGTTAGCTATAATTATAAGGATTTATTAATAATCGGTGACTGTAATGTTCCAAACTATAACTTTACTGTCTTGTATTTCTCAAACCAGTGGGCCAATTTTTAATTTTTTTTTATTCGTTGGTAGGTTTGTTCTGTATTATAAATGTTTTGTAACTGTGACCTCACAGTTTCTTATAGCGCGACGTTTCGGAAACGGACTTTGCTACCGTTATCAGTCTTAGTCCCGAAAAGGACTGATTTCGCACTTGAGTCGAATTCATTTACTTGTGATTTTTTACCAAGCACTTCTGAGAGTAGTCAAATGTTTGGGAAAAAATCATAAGTAAATCAATTCGACTCAAGTGCGATATCAGTCCTCCTGGATAGTAGTGGAAATACTCGAACAATGTTTTTCTCAAGCAATGGTATAGAAAATGCTTAAACTCTATATGAACATTTTGTTTTTTTATTCATTGAGTTATCTCTAAATTTGTCCGAATTACAGCATTTTGCTGAAACGTCGCACATTACCAACTTTCTCAGTTTATCGAAAAACAGTTTTCTAGTGAAATAAGCTGATATGAATTTTCAAAAACATTTTTATTAAACACAAAATTATAAACTGGGATAACTGCTTAATACCGTGTATTGCCTCCCCTAGCAACTCTAAGAGTTTCTATTATACACGACATACTGTAAACTAGGTTTCCCATAGTTTCCATTGGTATGCGAGTCTATTCTTTCACTAATACATCTGCGAGGCTCTCCTGAGGTCGCTTGCGAGAACGTTGCTTTCTCCCTTATTCATTCCACAACTGTTCTATGGGGTTTATATCGGGGCTTCTGGCAGGCCACTGTAATGTAATGATACCCGTAGCTTCTAAGAAGTTTCGTACTATTGCTAAGGTGTGTGGTCGGGCATTATCATGCATCAATATAAAATTATTGGCCACTAACTCTGCAAGAAGTAAAATGTCAATGCAGATTTGGGCTGTCATAGCCCCCCCCCCCTCCCACCAACGAAAAAACATAAAAGCATGCCTTTACATTCATTGAAATCTCTCCCCACACCATAACTGACCCACCATTAAAGCTTTCGCATTCTGTTATTAAATTCTGATTAAACCTTTCACCAGTCATTTTCCACATTCTTTTCGTTCCATCCACTATGTTAAAGCAAAAGCTTGGCTCATCCGTAAGTAATATATTCGATCATTCAGGAATATTCGATTCTCCATAATTTTCAACGAAATTTCTTCTAGCAGCACGTTGTTCAGAAGATCGATTCCCTAAAATCCGCAATCTCAAGAAGCGGCCATCTCTTCAACATTGCTCTATGAGCAGTTGCTTCATGAACTCCTACTGCACGAGCGGTGTAACGTTTACTAAAGCAAATAATCTTGCTACTTGTTCAACATTTATTTGAGGCATTTTATGTAATTTTATTCACAAATTCATTACTATGGCAACGGTAATTGTTTTACAAAGACAATGTGATTCTACAATGAAATGAATTTGTGGGTTAAATATAAGGTTTCAGCAAAAATACTGTAATTCGTGCAAATTTAGAGACAAATCAAAGAATAAAGAAGCAAAATGCTCGTAAAAGAAGCGTCTTTCATATAGAGTGTAAGCACTTTCTGTACCATTGCTTGATTAATACACAGGGTGAGTCAATAATAAATCAATAATTAAGAAAATAACATGGTTCGACTTTTTTTTGAAAGGCAAAAAAATTAGGTATCCACGAATAAATAAAAATTAAAAATGTAAGACATTAAATTGTGCGTCACTTTTTTTGGAACTGAGTGTATATTGCGTTTAATGCAATGTAATATGTAGTATTACTAGTACTAACGATCGTACTTTAGATTTAGTCTTTAGCAATGTAAATATTTATTAATGCCTTCGATTGTATATTATTCGTTTCTTCGGTTTTTATATAAAGATTAGCAAAATACCCGTGCTTCGCAACGGAATGATTTTAAACCCCTATTTCCTACCCTCTGTTACTTTAAACGCCTTCTAGACATACTCCCGAAATCAAAGATGTCTTTGTTATACGTCTCAAGGAACCCAACAATCCTCATTTCACCTCATTTCCTCCCCCTTCATTTTGATTGTAAAACGTTGCATAGTTTAATATTTTACAATAATTCGAACTTTCAACCGTTAAAACTACCTTTGGGGGATGATACGGTATACTTGGTTCAGAAAACTTAATTTTTTTCCTTATTCATCCCTCCCGTTTCAACTCCTTGGGGGATGATTTCGGGGAAAAACCAAAACACGTGTTTCTTTATTTTTTTAGGAACGTAACATCTAAATATCAATTTTGATGTTTCTGGGCTTAACGAATTTTAAGATATATTTACTTTGTTTAAACAATTCAGACCCGCTTGGAACCCGATTTCATCCCCCTGCGGTAAAATTTCGGAAATGGTGAAACATGGGTCCGTTCGATTATTAATGAGAATTGATTCCTCGCTTTTAGATTTCCAATTGCCCGGGTTTACAAACAGGCCTATTTTTTCAACACTTAATTTCTACCAATGAGGGTTTGGGTTTCAACAAATCCTCCCTTGCGCCTACGTGGTAAGGGGTGCACGTTAGCCAAATTTCTTTTCTTAGGCCTAACGATCTGACCTGGTCGTAAGTTTACGAGTGTCAGTCAGTAAGTGAGTGAGTCGGGACAAAGCCTTTTATTAATATAGATCATTAAAAAACTCAGTATTATATAAACAACTTAATTGACTTTTCTGGAGATGAAATTAGGTTTTGTGCAAATGTTACACGATCAAACATTGCTAGCATCGTGTAGTGCTTATAAAATAGTCACTGACAGAAACGTGCTTCCTCTAAATAATAGGTCAATTTTTAAATAGGAATTTCGCCCTCCTTAAATATATTTAAACCTTAATTAATCGTTCCTTTTTTTAATATGAAAACAGGCGTAACCATATGTGCTTAAATTGTACTTATAGTCCATTCAACTATTGTTCTTTGAATTTTTTTATAATTAATATATTAAACCTACGCAAGTGTTATTTACCTTGATTCAAATTGTAACTTTTATTTTTATATAAAGTTGTATAAACTGAAAATAACATCTGCATTATATATTCTGTTCAAGAAACGAAGTCAGAACTTTCTAATGGCTTTTCTATAAGAAATGTAATTTCAAGTCAACATTCATAAATGTAGCCGTAAGCAACCAGATTTGTTATACTATACATTTCTGATCCGTGTAACTTAATAAGACACTATTGCTTTGCAACATTTAAATTGACTGTTGTAACGTTTCAAAATAAAATTGTTGGAGAAGGTCCACTGCAATCCAAATAAAAGAACGAGTCGAATGATTAACTCTATTAAAGTAAGTTTTTCAATATTAATTTATATGTACATTAACTTCCCCTATGTAGCAACAACAAAATATTTTAATTAGGTTTGTCCCTACTAAATCTTATTCTAGTCCTAAACTGCACATAAAAATAATAGTAAATATAATTGATTGTCCTTATAGCCTACTAAAATACTAGCTTTTTAGGAAAATCTTTCACTACACAATATACAAAATTGCTCTTACTTGTGAATTTGATACTCATTTTAACAAAGTATCCTAATTAACGGGGTTGAATTCCTTTAATTAATCCTAGGAATTGTAAATGTCCGTCCTTCAACGCTTGTATTAATCATATAGTCTTTACTAACACCTTTTTTTAATTTTTATAACTGAACTTAGTATTTTAATTCACGTCGTGACCAGGTCTGTACAGTTGATGATTTAATGTTGTTAACAAACGTACATGTATTTACCTTATCATTAACATTAGTTAATACAATGTTAATTTTTAATTTACAATATCCAAAACCTTTACTAGCTAGAAAGGATCACTTTAAAAGAGTTTTTTACTATAGCTCTGATTTTTGTATACAACATCCATTTAGCACAATAGTTACTGTTTATTAGAAATATGTGTAAACACTGTATTTAAATTTTCCACTCAATACAAAATCAACTTTACCCGTAAATGTTTTTAATATGCCATCCCCAAAATGGGATATGGAAGTA
This sequence comes from Vesta saturnalis, assembly GCA_036346205.1. Lineage (NCBI taxonomy): Eukaryota > Metazoa > Arthropoda > Insecta > Coleoptera > Lampyridae > Vesta > Vesta saturnalis. The sequence continues at coordinate 167,899 of JARFJB010001053.1, forward strand.
AACAAACAATGTTTTAACTACACTACTAAATTTTACAACAGATGGATTTTTTGAAACCTCCCTCGGCTGCTCTAACCATAAGTTAGCCAACAACCTCCCCAAAGATCAATTACCCCAGCTCTGTACACATAGAGATGTGCATCTTGTAAACGTCAGTAAATTCCGCCAAATCAACATCAACTACTCTTAAGGGATTTAAATGTCACATGAGTTTGCCGAATACATGAATAGAGGCCAACACATACAAAAGGTTCTACATCTGCGTCATCTTGAAATTTTTAAGACAAACGTAATATCTTTCTGAAGTGCCCATTCTATCCCACGTGGGAAATTTCTTTTTTCGCAAAAAAATGTAAATTCGAATGCTATTTGTGCTTGAATGGTACGAAAAATTTTTGATTTACATAAAAGTGCATTTTCATGTATACGTTAAATATTCAAATCGTATTTTATCCTGACTTTTAAAATATTATTCGATTACACGCTTCTCTTCTACATTACTTCTAAATATAAGCTCCTCTGTAACTAGAAGAAATACGGATTCTTCAGTATCGTCCTTGTGGGCCTAAATTTTAAATAAAAATTCTCTAACCACTCAAATGTCTACCTTAAATACATATACTATTATTTTCTAACATTAAACGGTATCTTAACACGTTCCAGTGCATAACATTTACACTAAACTTACAAGTTGTACCACGCAAACAAAAATTCCGTAGGCAAATCGTTATTTATTCTACTCCCACTTTACTAACGTGTTTTAACGTTACTTTCGTCACCAACTATTGCGTCTTCGTTCTGAATCACGAGAACCTGACAGCTATTGAGTAATTTTAATTTCACAAAATTCTTTCAACATCTTTACCAATTTTAGTAGATAAAATTACTACTGACGAAGGTAACTGTAAATGTTATCGAAACGTTTAGATTGTATTACATTGATATACAAATACACCATTAAAAAACCCAAACAAGATAAGTATTTTAATTTGATCTTCTAAATTATCCATAAAGAATTAGTAAAGAATTAGCTAAAATGGGCGAAATTGGACGAGTTAAGGAAACCATTTTTTTATAGATAAATCTTGTCGAATATGAAATAATTTAGATTAATACTGAGATCAAATAATTGAATTAACTACATTCTTGTAACTAATTCAACATTATTATTAAATAAAAAATTATTTAATAATCTTCTTGAGGTGGTATTTTAGAAAACATGGGTCGAGAGTATGCAACCATTTTTTGTCATGTGCGTGGTGAGTGAACACAAGCAATAGGTGGAAACAAACAACACGTTTAATAAGCATATTTAATAAGTGATAACAAGTAACGACAAAATCAATAGAAAAATAGTAAGCATAACATGTATGGCTTCTCATTAAAGTAAAAATTAAAAGTCGCATTATCACGACCTTCAATATTAAACGAGAAGCCGTGATGAATGTGTTCCAAAATTTTTTTATTTTAACTGTATAATGTTGCTTGTTCTTTAATTGTAAATAAAATCGTATACAAACCTCGGCAAAAGTACCATTCCCCTGTCTCGACAGAAATGGAACACTTTCCACCTCGGTATGTAATATACTATTATTAATAATCTGCTTTAATAGACATAATATTATTTTTGTTACTTGTATTCCTAACTTATTTCAGTAAATAATTGAGATTTGTTATTTCGTTTTGCAACAAAAACTCTTTAAATAAATTAGCAATGTTAAATGTGGCACAATTATTGTATCATTGTATTATCATTATATCATTCTGCCATTAAAATCTCTTTAATTTTATTAGTGAGAATAGGAAAAGGGCAAAACTTAGAACCATTGTTAAGAAATTGTAATTCTTTGTGACTAATAAACTACAAAACATAAAATTACCACTACATAATATGCCTGTAAGTTTTGATGTTACTAGTATGTTTTCTAAAATACCCCCTCAAGAAAGCATGAGTTCATTAAATAATTTTTTATTTAATAATAATGTTGAATTAGTTACAAGAATGGCGTTAATTCAATTATTTGATCTCTCTGCATCAATCAAAATCATTTCACTGGCGATAAGAAGATTTATTTACAAAAAAATGGTTTACGTATGGGCAGTCTAATTTCACACATTTTAGCTAATATCTCTATGGATAATTTATTAGAAGATCAATTTTTTTAATTAAATGTTTCTAATAAGATTGTATTTTGATTTCGTTATGTTGATGATATTCTAGCATGTTTTGATAGTTCATCAGATTTGACTGGCGAGCTTTAGTTAATATTAACAATTTACATCTTTTTTTTTTTGTTATTAAGCGCGTCGACATCAAGGTCATTAGCGCTATATGTTTCTTTATCTTCTGTAGACTATATTTTGTAGAATAGTTTTGTGTCTTTCAGAAAATTGATTACTTTTGATATTTCGCCAGAATTATTGTGAAGAATTTCTTGAAGGTTTCTTCCTAATTTGCTTCTGATTCTCTCAGTTTGATAGATTGAGCATTCGATTAGGATATGTTCAACTGTTAGAGCTGTATCGCATGTTTCACACTTTGTTTGGTCATTTCCAGTTAGGTAGTGTGCAGATGTAAGGGCTGTGTGTCCTATGCGCAGTCTGCTGATCTTTACTTGTTCTTCCCTGGAAAGGTTCATCTGGTTTCTTCCACTATTTATTATTGGTTGTACACGTTTGAGAAAGTTTTCTTTCTGGTTCCATTCATCTTGCCAGGCATTAGTTATTAGGTGTGATATATGTTTAGTAACATCCTCTATTGTGTATAGTTCTAATTCAGGTGCTTTTTTGGCTGCTTCACAGGCTTCGGATTTCGCTAATTGTATGTTTTCATTTTTTGTGTGATTGGTTACTAACAGGATTCTGATATCTTTAGTAGAGTTATGTAGTTCTTGTAATAGGCAAAGTATTAGGTATGCCATGGGATTCGTTGTGAACTTGTTCGTTATATTGTTTACCAGGGCGTTTGAGCTTGTTATAATGTAGTAGCGCCTTGGTAGCTGGTTCATGGAACAGTATAATAGAGCCTGATAAAACGAGTACATCTTAACATCAAATTTACACTAGAGAAAGAACAAAATAGAACCATTAATTTTCTAGATTCAAACATAAAAATTAATACACAGAATCAGTTTGAGTTTTCCATTTTCAGAAAATCTACACATACATACGTTACAATTCCAATCGATTCATGTCACCATAAAACACATAAGTTAGCTGTATATAGATAATTAGTACATACAGCAATGTATTCACCATTAAATCAAACAAATTGCACAAGAAAACGATTACATTTTAAATATAATCAACACGTTAGTTAAAAACCAAGAGTACAAATTTTCTATCAAAAACATTTACCCGGTTAACGACAGAAAATATTACATATTTATATTACAAAAGAACAAGAAGTACAAAGTAACTTCTAAAACTAATGCTAATGTTCTTAAATGTTTATTTAATGCCAAATATTCAACTAACGACATTTTGTAAGTCTGGTATTTATAAACTGAATTGAATGTTCTGTAATTGTGTTTATATTGGACAAACACTTTGGAACTTTGATATTAGATACAAAAAACACGTCAGATGTTATCAATATAAACACACAGCCAAATCAAATTATGCCAAACATTTGATAGTAAATAATCACCTTACGACTTCATAAAGCAACATTAAATTGTTACATTTTTGTAATACAAAGGCAAATTAGATGTTTTGAAAGTATTCGAAATTGATAATTATAAACAGAAAGTGCCTTTAATGAACTAACGGATAGATTTACCTTTAACAGATATTTTAAATGTAGAATTATAGTTTACATCGTTTACTGTTTTACTTTAATGATGTGGAATTCCACGAAGTAAGGTTAAAGAATGTAAAGTTTTCTAAAATGTTTTTTTTTATTTTGCTTTCGCTCTTTAAAACGAACCTACGAACATAAACAAACAGAACCTTTTACTTGGTTCGGTTCGACTTGGAAATTGCGCGGTTCGGGCTTCAGGTCGCAAAACGAACCGAACAAAGTACCAAAGCCAACTTGTACTGTGTATGAAAGATTGTGGTAAACCACTTTTTGGAATAATAAAAGATAATTTAGGTGATCACCGATTTGTTTCTGCCAATAACTCTGTAATTGAAGTACAGTTATACTTAAACCCTTATGTAATTTGGCACCGTACAGATTATTGGCAGCACTTGCATCATACAAGGTAGCGTTCAGAATTAACGGTTTTGTCAACGAAGGCGAAATTTTCATATGCTCTTCCTGAATTAACATGCCGTTTTGACAATATGAAAAGTGGTGCTTCATGTTATATCAGTTTCTTATACTCCACGTGCTATAATTATGTGAATTAATGCATCAATTTACCTGAAAACAAACTATATCTGAGAAATATAGTCAACATTTTAAAATAATTTTAATAATATGTACGCATTCCAAAGTTAGAAGTAGTATTGCTATATTTTGTTTTTTCGACGATCTTGTTCAAACCGAATACGAAGATTTACGATATCGATTCATTGATAATAGTGAGAAAACCGAGCTAGTTGGATCTGTGGTAACACAAGTGTGCTGGACATTTGGGTTGTAATGGGTTCGATCCCCGTACCCTTTACGTTGTATGAGGTTTTTTCAGGGGGTTCTCATATACACTAGCGGCATGTAACTGCGTATACGCACATGAGGTGCGTTTATTTAGGCGAATGCTGGGGTAGTATCGTCCCCTCAGAACCTTAACTCCATTTCCTCCGATTCTATCCTGACCACACTCATACTTAATCCTACCATGCATATATACGTACTGTATATATGTATGCTGGGAATCTATTCCTGTGGCTGATGGAGCGTGGACAGCTCGAGTCCATGCCTTCGCGGAGGGAATGAAGCACGTTGCTTGCCTTCCCTTTTTATAATGAGAAACTAGGTGACTTGTCGAAACTACGCTTTCTGTAATTATAAATTGCACATTGAACACGATGACGCGAGTCGTAAGTTTCTCTGAATACGTATTACTATCTTGGTCACCAAAAAATTGACCTAGGTCATAATCTAATAACGAATGGTTTAATATGACACATATGAGTCAACTTATATCCATAATAATAAATGATTAAAAATCAAACGTAATAAATCTTCTTTTAGATGGCGGTAATGTAGTAATGTTTCCAAATCTCAGTGTCAAAACAACACTTCACTTCGTAGAAAAACTTAAGAAATTAAATATTTTGAAGTTATTGAATTGTAATTTTGTTAAAACCGATTAGAAAGGTTTATTGTAGTGTAAAAATTAAAGGCCATGGTAAGCGTTAGACGTTATTATACACACAACGGTATTTAATCCTAATTACAATTGAACGTGATAATATGAAATATGGTTTCAAAAATATCACCTAGACCCACAGATGGATGAAAATTGAAAATGAGATTAATGTAAAATGCTGATTTTTACAAAGGTAAATGTCAAACATTTACATGTGAATGTGAATTATTATAACATTTGTAGGTTGCATAATTACGAGCTTTGAAGATCCTCGAATAGGTGCAACTGTGATTGTAATAGCTAACAATGCTGTGACCTTCCAGATGATTAAATAAATTTTAATGCAACGAATAGAGCTCGGTTTTGAATGAGGAGTTCATAATTAATGTTATTTTTTATTAACCATGAAATCATTTTACCGTTCTTCTAAGACGATGTTCGTAGTTTTTCCAGTAACATAGAATGGTTAAGGCGCATTATTCATTATAATTAATGAAGGTGCTTCTAAATTGTTTAGAAGATTTTCAGTGAACCATTTTTTAAACATATTAACTGTTGATCAGGAGGATGATATTTTAGTGCGAATTGCTGATAATCCTCAACTAAGCACTTGGCGTTTAGCAGCAATGACTGAAGTAAGCCATTCTTCAGTGTTTCGCTTACTGAAAAAAGAAAATCTACGACCTTACCACATTACACCTGTACAAAACTTATTACCTACAGATGGCCCATTAAGATTAAATTTTGCTCAGTGGATGTTAAATAGAAAAAATGAAAATCATGATTTTATTAAAAACATGCTTTTTACTGGCGAGGCCACTTTTACACGTAGAGGAGTTTTCAACTGGAGAAATAGCCACAGTTGGGATATTGAAAATCCGCATCTATTCCGAGAATCATATTTCCAACATGAATTTAAGGTAGATGTATGGTGCGGTATGTCTGGAGATAGTTTGTTGGGTCCTTATGAATTACCAGCAAATTTGAATGGTAACACGTATTTGGAGTTTCTACAAACTGGACTTTTCGCCGAGCTAGAGGAATTGCCACTTAACCGAAGGAGAGGTATGTGGTTCATGCAGGATGGGGCACCCCCTCATTATCCTTTAATAGTACGGAACTATCTAGATCAGCAATTTCCTCATCGTTGGATTGGCAGAGGTAGTGAATTCCCGTGGCCGCCTAGAACTCCCGAAGGTAATCCCTTAGATTTCTATTTCTGGGTGCATATGAAAACTGGTATACTCACAAGAAATAAATAATCGTCAAGAGCTATGGCAGCAAATAGTAAATTCCGCTAATTTTATTGCTAATCAGTCAAACATATTTTTTAAAGTTAGAAGATCGTTTAGTGAAAGAATAGATAAACTTATTGAGGTAAATGGGGGCCACATTGAATATTTGTTAAGTTAAGTATTTTTAAAGTTTGTTCATGTTATTTATTGTAGCAAAATCTGTGAAAAAGACTTTTTGATAATTACGTGTTGGTAAAATTGTTTGTTAATCTTCTTATTAAACCTAAAAAATCAACTTAAAAGTTTCATTTGCGTAATAAAAGCAAACCTATGACCCCAAAAACACCGCCACGTTAAATACACATTAAAATTGTGCAACGTTATGTTTAACTTTAAATATCTCGAAAAATAATGATTTTATCGTTACGAAGGTAGAGTATGTTATTTACATAGAAATTATTGGAGAATAGAAAAATTGTGCCAAAATGACAATTTCGCCAGTGGCATAGAATTTAGGAAGGGTCAGGCTCTGACTTGCCCCTGTCGTACGCCTCTGGTAGTAGCCAGAACCGTTTATTTACCACAATTTACTAAGGTTTGCAGTGTGTAGACTTCCTGCCATATATGATAAAAATTAGTCAAACAGTTGAAAAGTAATGGGGAAAAATCATTTCTAAATTATTAAATAAAACACCCTGTAACTCGGACAGGAGACTCATTTTATCTAAGTGAATTGGGTTAAATCTTATTATTTTGAACCCAAGATTCTATAGTTTAATTATTTCCCGTTATTAATGAAACACCCTGTATATAATTATAATACACTCACTTTGTTCCTACATATTATATAAGGTATTCTTGATGGACATTTTCGAGGTATCTGCCAGATCTTCGAATTTAGCTTTCTTACGTGGCTGTTTTTTTATCCGGACTAGACAGAATTGGGTTGGATTTTGCCCGAAACTTGATATTTTTCACGGTTGTGACAGATATACCCATTTGCCACACGCTGTAAATTTGAGATCACCATTAATTGAGCTTAAGACAATTTTAAAAACACCTACCTTTTGGACACTGGAAAGTGGTATTAAAGGGCCGTTGTTTTCTTTCTCCTTTTCAAAATATTGTAATAAATTCAGCACAAACTGTTTACGAGGCTTCGGAAAAAACTAACAAAGGTGTTCGAATAAATGTAAATGATTGAACAAAGGGAAGAGTTCTGAAAAGAACTGTTTTGAAAATGTATAATAAAAAATGAAAACGTAGGAAATATGAAAGAAAGTAACAAGTGGTTATAAGAATAACAAACTAGGTTAGTCAAAGGAGCATTTTCATAATCATATTAAGACAAAAATTACAAGTGTTTATAGGTCATCTCTTTTCATTGTGTTTGTAACAGACCATTAACATACGTCGGTTGCTCAAAATGCATTTGAAATTTTAACCATGCTTTTTGGATGCATATTTAAATGTGCGATGGCAAAATAAACGTTTTATTTAGCTAGATGCATGTATCGATGACGTAGGTCAATTCTTTGGTGGCAAAGATAGGTAAACTGCATTTTCGGTTTTATCTCCATGTCGAAATTACGTCTGTAAGGAAGACTTGTCAACTTGAAGACTAAACGTCGTATTACTAATTATAATGGTATAATGCTTAAATTATAGTGAATTCTTCGAATAATATGAATACACTGTGATCTGCATTTGCTGTATTCTGATGAGATTCTTTCACTCAAAATTATGTATCACGATAATATATTTATATTTCATGTTCCACAGCTTATCATTACCTAAATACCAGAAGCGGCTGATAACAAAATAGAAAATTCTAAATTTCTTAATACAATTTCTCTAATACGAATACGAATTGAGAACAAGATCTAAATTTACCATAAAAGTATATAAGAGATAAATCGGAGGTCCTGATCTGTAATTTCCCAATTTAGAACTGATTTACGAATATGTAATAATTAGTAATCAATTTATCTAGAATCATGTCATTGATATAATATAATAAATTATACTTGTATTAAAGAAGTATCTATATAATGTTGCAATTACGTAATTAGTTGTTTTTTTAATTTCTATTTATATCTTATTACATTCTCAATAGTTTTGCAAATCATGAAAAAGTTCGTTCAAGAAATCGTAACGGAAAGAATTTGCAAATGCATTTCCTATAGGAAAATGAGTAGGAACAATGAGTTCATTGTCCTCGTATAATTTATCGCAAATTTTAAGTCGTTTATTGTCATTTCACTAAAACCCCAGTAAAATCGTACTTTGATATTATGTAAGATTGAAAAGTATTCCTACTGAATGTAAATATTTGTTCCTTAAGTATGACATCATCAAGAAATTGTCTGTAAGTTACCTGTGTCGGGTGACACAGTCGAGACTTGAATCACTTCAAGGTAAAGAGGTCGTTGGCATTTCGAAACTGTGCAATAACTCATAAAAAATAAATTTTAAAATTAAACTGAAACAGATTTTATTAGGGTCTTAACAACCAGCCTCTTAGCTAAATGCCATTCTGAATTCCAATTATTAGAAATAGTAATTTATGTCACGAACAGTGACCGTTAAGGCCTTTTGCAATTGTTAAATGGTTATCTTTGACTTAAATCGCTTGCGTAGGCGAGAAGAACTTGACATTTTTACAAAAAAAAAAAAAAACTGCATTATATTTTCTTGCTCTTAGTTTTGCACAACGTTGAACCGGTTTAATAAGCCATAAACGAACAAATAAATTTAGCCTGACATACAGCTTATTTGATGATCATGTGGTTGGTATGTAATCTTACATCTAAATTGAACATAACATATGATTGTAGCCAATAAAAACTGTTTCTAGCTTTTTGTTTTACACTAAATAAAAGATTTTTTTTAACTTCTACATAAGAAAATAATGAAGCAAAAAATTTAAATTGTCACTAAAAAAACGAATTTACAAAAATTCTAGTGTAAATTTATTAATTATTTAATCATGGAATTCAAAAAGTAAGATTTCAAAACATTAACATCAAAAATGAGCCTTCAATTACAAAATTACATATTTTTATAATACAATTGGAAACCATTTCAAAATCCTGATCTAGAACTTCCTGACTATGATCATGGGAATGTAGTATACTGGAATGTATTAGCTAACAGTGAAACTTGATTTTGAAAAAATGCAGATCATGTATAAATATGTAATTTAGTGGGAAAATTAAACAATGAAAATAAAGAAAAAACACTAATATATTCATTTTCAATTATGCAGTTTAATTATGCTACTTATTCTATTTTACGTTTATAATAAGTACATTATGAAACATTAACGGTTTTCATAAAATTTCAGTTTATGTAATTGACAATTATTTTTTTGGGTGTTAGTAATATTCGATCACAACTGGGTATTAAAAAACTTTATCAAAACTGAATTGATGAGCTTATTAATTTTTTTCCCCCAGAACAATGAATAAATAATTGCTAAATAAATTGTGAAACATAAAAGATTCAAAATATCCACAACGCTTGTTAATGTTTGCATCGATAGCAACTTACTCTTTATAATAGCAATAGCACCGAATTCTGGAATGTACCATAGTATGAACAGTGGCGGTTATGCTTCCCTATTTTAATGAATTACCCCTCGTATATAAAATAAGCTCTACATATGAAGTTTTATTCTTGCAAAAAGGCAAATGTCAACTGATTTTAGATGTTTAGATCTTGAATGGAGTATAACAAATACGATAATTGAAATGCTATTCAAATCGTTAACCGTCAAATTCATTTATGAAATACTCTGCACTTTAACTTGAATAAAGTATTTAATTTATTTAGAAAATAAAAAATGCAGATGGCTGTAGATTAATGATAACCATTACTTAAGTTACTCACTTCACAATATTAGTCAAATAATTTACATAAGTCACACTGACGTAAGGGTATAGTAGTTTTGAATGATCATTCACTTTAGCGGAAACGTATGTTATAGGCTAAATACTCACTAGAGCATCAAGCCCGTAAAGGCAATTTGTGCCACGGCATAGCTCAGTGGTGTGAGCGGGATTCTTACTTAATGCTGTAAAAGGATGCTCGTCACAACTTCAAAACGTCAAAATCGGTTAACAATTGTCAATAAGACGCCACCTGTTAGAAACATTTATAGCGGGGGAAACGTCATGAACAGATCTTATATTGACCTAAGTTCACCTAAACTTCAACAAAATTCTAAGCTTCATAAAGCCGCAAGAACGCGACAATAAAACCCAAATCTCATTAAATATTTCGGTAAATTCGGCGCTAAAATTATTGTCTCAAGTACCTAAAAATAACTGATCAAAACGGTAATCAATTATACAATCTCAAACAAGAAATACGTCCAACAAAACTAAACAGACACGATCAAAAATTTATAAAACCCTAAAATTTAATAAACAACTTCAAAACGTTGCTACTATTCGCAAAGCCCTCGTATGCACCAAGCAAAACAAACAGCTGTTCGGTCAACGACCGACTCACTACATGATTACGTTCCTTTATATTCTAAAATTTCTTTTAAAGTAACCTATTATCAAAAAAAAATAGAAGGTCAAATCGAGAAATGTTCACTAGTTCTTACGTTAAAGCTTAATAAAGATATATCAACCAGATCAGAATTCAAATTATTACGTTAAGGCTTGAATTACATAATAAAACAACAAAACAAAAAAATGGTCATCGTAAAATTATATAATTTTACAATTACTGTAAAACCAGTAAATCACTCAATAACTGAATGTCATCCAAAACGTCTAAACTTTCAAATTCTGATTACGTAGTAATACGAACGTTGCGCGAAAAGATTAAGGTTACAAATTTGTACAATCAAAAAAAAAAAATAATAACACTCACTTAACAAACACTGTACATATATTGAAATTTAATAAAAATTAAAATAAACAATTGGTATTTTGTTCGCAAACATTGAACATAATTTGTATCCTTAAATTTCTAATAAAACTGTAAATTGAGTCTTGCAAGCTTAGATAACCCAAATTTATCTACCTTAAATTTTTAAATAAATAACACCAAAAAAATAAATCGTAACAATTATAATATCGTTGAACAAATTTGACAATCGGTAATATGTAATTTTAGCTAGCGAAATCAAAATCAAATACAGATAAACACCATCTGAATTGATATCAAAACGTTACTTAAATACACAAACAAAAGCTATATTACTCGTCTAAATGAGTACAAACAAGCATTTTATTATCGAATTTCCCTTTCTTTTGCACAACGACACGGCGATGGACCTTTTAATATTAAATCGACGAAACCAATGACTCCTGTAATTGATTTTTACGCAAACTTCATTCATGGCAAATTTTAAACCAAAAACCATGCCCTGCGATCACTTCTTCATCTGGTTGACGATAATATATATATATATATATATATATATATATATATATATATATATATATATTTATATTTATATATATATATATATATATATACACACATAACTTTATTTACTTAAAACTTATTAACGCGACACTATATACAACAAATTGGTTCTTTATCATGGCCAACTATGTACTCGAAACCAAAATTATAACCGGAATCTATTTACAAATAATCCGCCAGAATGGCGATATTCATACAAGAGAAACGAGGTTCGCACTACCAGTAAACACGTAACCACATTCTTTCAACGCGAAACTGTCAATCACTCAACGGTATTCGATAGATATTATTTTACCGAGATAGGTGAATCTAAACACTATCCCCTATGAAGAGTTAACGGGGAAGCTACCCCAACGAAAGCCTTTCACTACGGTACCGACGGAAGAAGATTCCATCTACCACCAACATACCTATTTCGAATACGCGGCTGTGCCGCGATAACGAGAGTATACATCGCTGCCTCTCTAACCCTAGACTGACCGTAAAAACCACCAATGCCTTCTTTCCTCTTACCTCATCATCTCGAGCATCACCTGCGGTTATCCAAAACCAAAAAATGGAAGTCAGTTTCACACAATGAAAACATGCCACTTCCAAGACTGATAAGCCCACAGCTTAATTAAAACGGAACCTAGTTGAGCAACCAAACTTTACGAAATTTATAAAGAACACAATCAATCAAAACGATGCGGTAAACATTCAAAAAGAATTGCGTGTAAAAGCAAATTTATATCCACCTGTTATACTTCTCAAATTTCGATAACAGATTGAAGAAAGAAATGAGGTTATTAACGGTCCCTGATATACGTCTGGTTTTAATTCAACAAGCTATATTTAATAATACTTAAAATAACCAGGATTATAATTAAAAAACTTCAATATATTTAGGCAATGAAACCGAAAGAAAAACACATATCTGATCGTCCTAAAATTAGAATACTAAATATTAATTTGCAATAAAAACCAGCTCTCCTCAAATACGTAAAGTTGTAACTTAAATGAAAGTTTACAAAATATATACTCTTTCATATTTAATTTTAAATACCTCATTCGAAATATCTTAACCATCGCAAAAAAAACTTATAACCAATTTCACTCCTCAATACGAAACAAAATATTTTAAATTTTTAACTAAATAAATAACATTTCAATGAATTTCGAGGTAGAGCTTGTCAAAACTGTACTCATTTAAAGCTAACCAAATGTGTAAATCGTCTAAACCCAAACATACATTATATTGACCTGGACTTAAATTGCAAACACTATTATTGAGTTTAGATTAATAAGTCGTAATTTTTTAAACTTAATCAGCCTTCTCCTTAAAGACTAAAATTATTGCAGATCAACGACATTAAAAACAAGAAAAACCTTTAATACGTTTATTATATGTTATCTAGTACTGCTCTACAAAAATTTAAAAATCTACACCCAAGATAAAATATTGGCTGAATATCAAATGTTTTCAATATAAATTACAAATTAGCCAAAACTTCACCATGTCGCTGTGCAACCACCTGAAAAACAATGTTTAACCAATAACAATTTGTTGCGTATTTGAGAAGCCTTCCTTTTGTTTTAAATAACTGTAGAAAACACATATCCAAAATCAAATTTCCACATACGCTTTAAATTTACTAACCGCGTCACAATTGTCCTTGACGGTACTAAGTTAAGCTTTTATTTTTGCCTAAAAAGCCGCCACGAAAAAGCCACTTTGTTTGATAACGGTCATTATTTCTCAAACACTGATCTTTACACCTCAACGCACGATCAGAACACTGCGTTTCTTCACAAAACTAAATTGTTTACTATTAAGCTCGGCCAAATTTGCTTGCTATCTTATTTAATCGTAACTGTGATTTACAATTTCACACTAATTTTTCATTTAATAACCCGCTAAAGCTTAATTTATAATAACTTGAATTTATTTTGTCTCATAACGAACGTTCTTTTTAAATTTCTAGTATTCTCTAATTCTTCAATTTGTTATTAAACTTTATGTAAAAAATTATTTGAAATTAACTCATAACGGAATATGTACTCACTCCATAATTATCGAACCGCAGTTGACAACTAAAGTTGTGGTGAAATCAAGTAAATGAGAACGACGCTTGTGTAAGGATCGACGATATTCTTTACAGCATGTTCGCGTTAAAATCAAACTGCAACTGACAACTTTTCTTCCAAATTTTTATTTTATAGGTAGACGTTAAGTAATCGAACCATGGTGTAAATTTTTCGATTCAAATTTAAAATTAGTCCTTCTAGTAAATGTAAACAATAATTTCAAGGTACATCAAACTTGCCAAGCGATACCGTTTCGAATTTTTACTCACCAATATGTTAAACATACGAACACTTATTTCATCCTACATTTAAAACAATTCTTTAAATAGTCAAATATTTTTCATTTTGGGTTTAAATAAGATAGTTAATCATTAATATCATTAAACTTGTCATTAGCACAACATAAGTCACGGTTCGTGATTAAATGGTACAACGCCGCAAATATTTTGTCGATCTGCATTCTTACTTCAAATCAATCCTGAGAAGCTCAAAGAAAGTATACCAGGAATTTCAAACTAAACTACCGGTGATGCTCAGGCACAGAAGGAATAAAATTTGAGCATCACCAGTGGTGCCCATGGCAGCGAACAGCGAAATTTTCACGAGTCATAGCAGTTGCGTCATAACTAACTTTGTTTCATTACCACCTTTAGAACTTGCCTATTGTGCACGAGAGGATGCAGATAGAACTTATTTCGGTTGGCAATTCTGTCCAGTCAAGCATTTCTGTCATTAAACATTTGACATAACACATATTTTCTGATATTTTGTTGGTGTGCGAGTCATTATCGTGATAAAATAAACATAACCCTGAAGCTGAGATTTGACAGCTGTCAAATTGTTATTTTTCACAATCTGACAACACCGGCGTGCTGTGACAGTATTAATATTAGCAATGCAACTACTCTGTCTCGTGAAAATTACTATAGTAGGTTTGTCATTGAGTTTTTACATTGTTTGTGAATTGTATGTTTAGATATTTTACTTCAACTTTAAATTAGTTCTTGTGTCAGTATTATTCAAACTTGTAAGTGTAAGGGTATCAATTGATTCACACGACAAATATTTATTATAAATTTTTCTGTTTAATTTTACAGAATAACAATAAATGAATAATAATAATATTTATCTAGTTCGTTTAGGAAAATCAAGTTTTATATGCATTTTTGACGTTATGTAATGTAACTTTTTTTATAACTGTCATGTTTTATGGTTACGTAAGTTTTTCATTTCATCACTAGTGATGAAATACATTACATTTCATAACTAGTGATGTAATGAATCAAACACCACAAAACATTGGAAACTTAACTTTTATTTTCAAATCATCTAATTTTTACAGTTATTAATATTAACTACAAAATTATGGTAAATGCAACGTGAAAATTTATTCCCGAACTTGATGGCAGCAGATCAATTTCTTGAACTGACGTTTCTTTCTGCAAATTCGCGTCTGCTATTTTTTTCCCCAAAATGTCGTTGGCAATTTGTTTCTTATTGATCAGAGAACTCTTTCAATGTGTTCTTTGATAAAAATCGTCGACTCTTTAGTATGATATCCTGCAGACTGTCTCTTCAATAAAGCAATTAATTGCGTATAGTTTTGGATGTTAATGTTTGTCTTAACACATTGTTCCGTTTTCAGCATGGAATAGACCGTCCACGTTGTGGAAGATTTTAGTGTTCTCAGTCCTTGAAAATACGCAACCATTACATTTCTTCAATATCAGAACGTATATCCCTTTCAGAATCACTAATTATATTAAAATTACAGAATTGCGAAATTGACACTGTAATAATAAAAATTTGTGACAGCTCAAATGTCAAGTTAGTCCACTTTTTTTTAAAAAATAATATATACAATAATAAAAATTATATACTCACATAATTTGCAAAACTCGCGCCACGCACTCGTTTTGGCAAATATTATGCTCGTTAAATAATATTAGGCTATTCATAAGCTATTTAAAAAAAATTGCATATTTATTTGTTTTTGAAGTAATTATGGTTACTTCCTCAGTATTAAATCAACCAGTATTTAAAAATAATCTCACACATATTCAAGAGAAACGTTAATTATGTATTTATGGGCATAATTTGCATGGCAAGTCACATATATCTTTATTTACGTCTATATCTATGAATCAAAAGTACTTAATTAATTTAATTATTATACATTATGAAATACCACTATATGCAAATAAGTAACCCAAAGTGACAAAAAAATCAAGGTAGATTATTAATTAGGTTTTTATGGAACATTCCTCCATTAAAAACATAATGCTTTCATAATATTAATTAGTAAAAATTTCGGTTGTTCTGTACATCTCCCAAAAATAAAAATAAATAAATCTTACGGATTTAACGCGATTTGAGAAATAATTATTTCTCAATATATGTACAAAAAAAGTTAATTAAAAAATGTATCTACAAACCATTTCCGAATGTATAATACATATTTAAGTGCTTGTTATAATAAATTACAACTTAGCTTTGAACAACAATTCATTATTTAGTTTCCGTTGTATAATTACACAAATAACTAATTACTTTTTCTGAAGCCTATATGGTTACTTAAATTGGGCTATTTCTTAAAAAATTATGTATTACGTTACGCTGCACACAATAAAAAGAAACACTGACAAAATCGATGTAACATTTTCTATACCAAATTATATTTGAACATCTATTACAAGTACATTAAATAGATTCGACACTTACACTTGTCTGATATATTACCACAAACATGTATTTTCAATCGTATTGCTTTCATGTCGATTATGTGAGTAGGTTCACATCATACAAAAGCAGCAGTAAAAAAGCGTCGAAAATGTAATTCGATACTTGTCTTTTTGTATAAAAAGTTATAAATTATACAACTTAAGAAATTATTAATTTAATATAACTGAGTTGGAAGGTAATGTAACAAACGGCGAAAAATGTTTGCTATTAATTGAAAGTAACAAGTTCTTGCAATAAGATAAGGTTACTATCCGCAAAAGTATCAGGGAAATAATTTCAGGCGTAGGCCTCCCGTTTTCTCATAAATTTTGTAGGTAGTGTGTTTAGTAACGTTATGGAGTATTACGGTGTAATATTTTAAATGAATTATTGCAATACCAATACTCTAATTCCTGTCTAATCTAATAAGTTTTACAGAATATTGATTTAAGGATTAATCTTATTTGAGTTTGTCATGATGGTTACTGAAGTAAAACAATTTTTGCCTGTAAAGTATATTAGATTGAACCTTCAACAGTCACTTCTGGTTTATTCTACAATTTCGTTTGTCACCAAGAATTAACCTGATCTAAATTAAAGTATTATTTTTTATATTATGAGTTTTCATAAAATTTTATATTTTACACGTTTTTTTTTGCGTAATAGTTCTATATTAAATGATTTAACTTTTACTATACTTCAGTTGTTTACTGCATTTTATTGGAATAGTTAAGGGTGTTGAATATCTGCTAAAGACAACTGTTTTCCGCTGGCAATCGTTTGAAAACCTAAATGCTGATGCATCATAATTGTTTCATGTATTTGTTTTGCCAGATTGCGAGCTGTAGGACAAAAAAACATATTATTTGTATCTTTTAGAAAAACATAATGTCCACAGTATGTTAAGTGTGTTAAACGATCAAACATCTTTATAAGATATTGACACTAAACAGGTCTAATAGGCCAATAAAGTTGGCACGCCCACTTGCTCCAAATTAAACAAAAATATTCGTATAATTTAGGACTAATTAAAGACTAATTTGTACCGACAAAATTAGAAATTGTACCCGTTTAGTTACGCCAATTTTTAAAGAGGGGGTGCTAACTGAAGCTAGCAACCCCACGATTCCCGATTGAGGTATTAATAGTTGCATTCAATTTTGAATTAAAAACTAATTGGTATCCAAGTTAGTTTGGCATTGTTTAAACAATTTATAATTAAAATATCCACACGACCTTCCAACCTACAAAATGGAAATGAAAGGAAATGAAATAATTTTAATAATATTTTTTTTAGGATATTATGCAACCTCTTTTATAAGTAGGACTCGGGAAATATGCAAAATACATATGAAGTGCATATAAGCATATTTTGACAAAATTTTATAAATGCATATGCATTTATTAATTTTGAGCGATTTTCGGAATGACATCGCAAAAAAAAATTTTATTGTGCTTATTTCTTTGTGAGCAGGTAAAGTAAGTACAGTGCATCCCATTTTGGTTGAGACAGCCAAGTATCTCGGTTGTTGTTGAAGATAGAACCTTGCGGTTTTCGCGGTCCTGTGCCACTTTTTTGTGAAACTCAAGGTGTCCTGAACGGATTTTTCCTAACTTCTTTCGTTCATAAGTTACAGGGCGTTTTTGAAAATTCACACTTTTTGGACCCCCTCCATATTTACGAAGTTTCTCAGCGATAATGTCAAATTGAAAACCCATAGAGAATTTTACGTAGAATTCAGTGGCGCACTCAATTTTTTTTTTTCGGGCTATGGTTATGGAGATACGACTCAAACTTATGATTTTTTCAATCGAACACCCTGTATTTTATCACCTCGTTAAATTCCTTTTTTTTTCCTTCAAAATGATATATAATATATAAACATAATTTCTTCAAAAATGCTCTAAAATCACTAAAACATTGATTTTTAATAGTAGGCTATGGATTTTTCATACAAAAAAAGTTAAAATTGAAGAAATACTACTTGTGATTTTTCCATGAAAGGAACAAGAACAATACTAACACTAAATCACAAAACGTAGGTAACTAATAGCAACAAATAAATAGTAATAAAAAGTTCATAATGTAGAATAAGCAACTAATTAAATATTTACTCATACTATTTCATTTCGAAATTATTCGGTAACTTATTCATTGAATTGCTCAAATTGATGTCCATTTTCCCTAACACACAATTGACACAATTTCTTAATACGTCTTAATGCATTTAAAATTATGAAAGGCCGATTTTGTAAATTCTGGAAAACTGCCTCAGTTGTTGCACGAAGTTCTTCAATATTATTGTGCCTCTTACCGTATATTTTATTTTTCAAAAAAACCCACAAAAAAAGTCCAACACTGACAAATCTTTTTTAAAACTTTAAAACTTCATGTTTATATATTATATATCATTTCGAAGGAAAAAAAATAAGTAATTTAATGAGATAATAAAATACAGGGTGTTGCATATCTCCATAACGATACCCCGAAAAAAAAATTGAGTGCGCCCCTGGATTCTACGTAAAATTCTCTATGGGACAAGTTTTCAATTTAACATTATCGCTGAGAAACTTCTTAGATATGGAGGGGATCCAAAAAGTGTGGATTTTCAAAAACACCCTGTAACTTATAAACGAAAGAAGTTAGGCAAAATCCATTCAGGCCATCTTGAGTTTCACAAAAAAGTGGCACAGGATCGCGGAAACCGCAAGGTTCTATCTTCAACAACAACCAAGATGCTTGGCTGTCTCGACCAAAATGGGATGCACTGTAGATGGATGCGGCCGTAAAGTAATATTATGGGTGGTTGCCGGAGGCTTAAGTCTTATTATGTCTAATTGTTTTACTTTTCAAAAATATATTTTAAATTCCCATATTTTCAATCAAAAAACTAAAAACTTTATAATAAATACTTACAATCCAAACATTTTAAAACCTTTTTTTTAATAACCAAATAATTAATAAATTAACTATTGAGATTCAAGAATTTTAATATGTACCTACCTACATATTCAATTTTATTATTGAAAGTAGTAGTAATAAATAAATAAAATAATTAAAGATTATTATTAATTTTATTAAATACATAAGTAAAAAGTTTACCTCGAGTAGGATTTGAACTTACGACCTGTACTTTGCTAGAGTACCGCACTAACCAACTACGCTATCGAGATTCAATCGGTGTAAATTTTGTCTTTATATATATATATATATATATATATATATATATATATATATATATATAGAACTGATGTAAATTCTAAATATAATGAGATTAAAATCAAATTACTTATATTAATGGAATGCGAGCCTGCAATATCTCAAGGATTCACACATACCAAAGCAACTTGACTAATATTAAATTATTATAATTAATAAAATAATTTATTATACTTATTTTTTGTGTATTTTTTGTATAAGTAGTTCTTACAATAAATAATATATAAATATAAGGTAAAATGAGTATTTATTTCGTTGTTTTATTATGTATACTAAAATGCATAAAAGCATATTTTAGTACTTATTTTGACTGTTTTTGGTACATTTTTGCATGCATATTTTAGGATTTTTTCAATGCATACTTCCCGAGCTTTAATGATAAGTTAATTACGAAAATATGCAACATTGTTAAAACAGAAACAATAATCTACGTCAAACAGACGTTTAAAACTTCATGTCTGACAGAGGTTAATATACATGTAGATGCTAACTTAAAAAATTAAAAGAAATGAAATAATGATTTATAATTTATTTGGGGCAACTATGCAACCTCTTTTTTTATACGTTCATAAGTTACGAAATCAGGCAACGTTGTAAAAACAAAGAAATAATCTGTCAGAATGGCGTTTAAAAATTCATGTCAGATGATATTAATACATACATGTTAACTTAAAAAAAATTCCAAAGCCGCCCGCTTACATAAGATATCAATAATGCAGTATAACCATTTTCATTCATATATAATTAATTTTTTTACTTACCTTACGTTATCTTAAAAAAACTTTATGAAGAAAAGTTACGTAAAATTAAATTTTCTTTAAAAAATACGTCTACACTTTTTCTTATAAAATTAATCGTTATTCAGGTAATGAAAAAAATTCAACTAACACTTAAATTCTACCTTAGCAATTTTTGGCCGCCAAATTACGCGTCATATCAAAAAATTGCATAGAACATAATTAATCGATATGTTTAAGATCTATATCTAGATATTTTTATATCTTTGAAATATGCAGCTATTTGATAAAAACCAAAAACTGCCTCTAATAAACTCCCCCTCACTCCGTCACTGGATTTCTGACAAAATCTAATCAGCCCTAAGCCATATGAAAACAAGCTTAAATACAGGTGTATTCGTTCTGTAGTTATCGTGGATACTAACATACATCGAAACACACACACGCGCGCGCACTCAGGCACGCACACGCGCACATGTACAGGCACGCGCGTGGGCACACGTACACGCACGCACACGTACACACACACACGCGCGCGCACACACACACGCACACACACGCACACACACGCACACACGCGCACACACGCGCACACACACGTGGTTGGCAAGATGTGACTGGAAAACATCTAAAACAGTTCCCTTTTACAATTGCTAGTGCTGGTATCAGCCCCAAATATACGAGTCATCAAACTAAACGACCAATAGACTTCTATGAATTATTTGTGAACGAAGATGTTCTAAATATAGTAAGAATTGTTAAAAAGTCTATAAATAATTGTTCACATAGTCGCAATGGCAAACATAAATTAAACGCTAAATAATTAAAGGAAAACCGAACTTACATATGTTTTTAAAAAACTCGACATTTGTACCACAAATAGTACACAATGAAACAGCTGGTAGAACGCAATAAAATACCTAGTATATGGTGACTAATAAAACAAAATACAACGTTGGGAATATGAATAAAATTCTTTATTTTGTATTCATGTAAAGTGTGAGAATAATAAACCACCAAAAAATAAAGAATAAACTAAAATAGGTTTTATGGCAGATATAATACAAAAAAGATATCGAGTTCGACGTAAGCTGTAGAAAAATGTACTGGCTAATCGGAAGTAACTCCGCCTTGTCAATATACAATAAGCTTTTACTTTACAAGCAAACTTTGTAACCTGTCTGGACATATAGTAGCCAACTCTGGGGTTGTACCAAACAGACTAATCTAAACATAATACAGAGATTTAAAAATTAAGAACTAAGGAATATCGTCGGGGCTCCTTGGTATGTTAGGAACAGCGATCTACATAGGGACCTCGGAGTAGATTTTGTTGCCACCGAGGTTCAGACACTTGCAAGGTAACATGAAGGTAGACTACACCAACATGACAACGTGGAAGCTAACCAACTCCTAGATAACAGGAACTTGGTGAGGAGACATTTTGAGCTAGTGTAGGTGTAGTGTAAAAAGCACAGTTAGTGCTGGTGTAATCGCGCAACAAAAATGTGTCCGTCTACTTTGACTAAACCTAAGAAACTAGTGTAATTAGTAGTTTAAAAAGCAGATCCAGTGCTAGTATGTGTGCTCAACAAAGATGAGCCCTTTAAATGTGACCAAAACTAAGGATCATCAATGGATGAAGTCTTAGATTAAGTTTTCCAATTAGTATATTAAGTTAGAATAAGATTACTCATTAGTCAGTATGGCGAGATAAGAGTTCGCGCGATAATTTGTTTAGTCACACTAAAATTACATTGAACAAGTAATGTAATGATGTCAATAAATTAAAAGAATTGATGAGTTGGCGCTGTTACAATTTGTTATAAATGTTGAATCTGCTCATAGCATAAGCGTCGCTAAACTCAATTTATGACCGAAGTTCGCGACACTGGCATTTACTGAGAGTACGGCAAGCTAGCGGCAATATTTATTCCTGGGGATTTGCGCGCGTTCATTTCCAGACAAATTCTTACGGTTAATGTAGCTACGAACATCAACAGAAGTGCCCAATTGGAATTGTTGTTGCACAAAAGCCAGAGGCAATAAAACAAAATATTCATGAAATTATTACAAAAATTAAAAATCTGGAACACTGGAACCGTAGCAGGATCTGTAACAAACAAAATACACCCACGTACCACACAAAATTAAAAAACACCGAACGCGTTTCAATAGCTACGCTGTCATCATCAGCGGTCGACTAGGGCGCACTAAAGAAAATTTCTAATATATACCATCAGCGAGTAACGCTTCGTTGCTAATCTGGTGCAAGTGAAAGTGAAACTTATGAAAGTTTGAGTTCTGAGTAGCCCAAATGTCCTTGATCATAATTATTCATTAGAATTTGTTTGTTTTTGAAGATCTCTAAACTTTCATAACAATCAAGTTCGTGATTATTACTAACATGTTTGATTAAAGATACCTTATCTACTACACGATTGTTTGAAAAATATATTAGAAATTTTCTTTAGCTCGCCCTAGTCGACCGCTGATGATAGCGTAGCTATTGAAACGCGTGCGATGCTTTTTAATTTTGTGTAGTACGTGGGTATATTTTGTTTGTTATTACAAAAATATGTATTTGTTCATTGCGCTAGATAATATTTCTTTTATACCTTTTGTTTTCCTGTTTTACTTGCAGTTATGTAAATTGTGGATTTAAGTTTAAATTGTATAGATATTAAACGATGAAAATTTGTGGTTTGTGCTTGACAGCCTGTATTTACGTTCTTACGCTACGGTAAAAATGGCCCGTTAACTTGGAAAAACTTAGGCAAACTGAAGTTTGTTAAAATCCCTCATTTTTCAATTAACAGAACCGTAAATTTAAGGATAGGACAGGGGTGGCCTTTAAATTACTAAGAATTTTGGTACTTAGCGTTTTGTTCTGGTTACTTGTAATTTTAAACCTTATAGCTCTGAAATGAGGCGTTACTTTCTAGCGTAATCTGTTTTTTTTTTATTGGCCAAACTTCTATCGCGGCGAAAACGGAGATTCCAATTTTCTTACGAAATAATAATAACTATAATAATTTCAATTAATATATATGTGACATTTTACGTAACGAAAGATTAGAAGGTTAAATATGTAATTTGGAAAAAATATCAAATAAATAACAGATACAGGTGGCAATTTTCACAAAATGATAGATTGTAATTGTCGTCACGATATTATGTAATTATACTAACATTTTGTATTATATCATAAACGGTGAAATTTCCCACTTGATTGCTAAGGTAAAGCTATTTGTATAGAATTTGGTATTTTATTCCAAGCACTCAAATATTGTTTTGGTTTGAAGACGCGTTGTATATACGACAGTTCTTTATGGTTGACGTTCATTATTTGATTCTAATATTTTCAACTGCACAGAAGTCGCAGTACGTGATCAAAACATGCTTGGTTAATCTTAGTTTTATTTCTGGGCTTGTTAGTTATGTGAATCAAAATATGTTTTTATTTAGTCTTGGCTTTGTTTTTGTGCTTACTGTTATTAAAAAATTCGATGTTTTACGAAAATGTGACAGGTAACTGTGCGGCACTTCTCATCGTTAGGCGTGACTCCCTAAGCCCGTGCTCATTCCTACGTCGCTATATATAATTGAAATTTGAGTTTATCTTATTTCTGACCCTGCAGTGCTATGATGCAATACTGACCTGACCCCTCCCCCCCTATTTTATACCGTCAAGTTATAAATCGCAGGGATACCACTAACATTATAAACTCGGATACGCAATTCAAATACTTATCTTTTGGGTTTTTAATAGTGTATATTGTTATATTTATATTTATACAAATCTATACGTTTGAATAACACTTACAGTTATCGTCCTCAGTTGTAATATCTATTAAAATTGTTTAAGGTGTTAGAGTAAACAATTCTAACAGATATTACAACTACTGAGGACGATAACTGTAAGTGTTATCGAAACGTATAAATTCGTATAAATATAAAAATATGCACCATTAAAGACCCAAAAGATAAGTATTTGAACTATGTGTAATAATCGTGAAAACTCAGATACAATTTGAAATTGCATATAAGAATATAAACTTAGTTTCGCATTATAAACTATGAGAGCTTGTGTGTATGTAGCCTTGGCGGGGGCTACCATACACAACGTTTCAGCCGCTCCTCCACCATAGCTTATAAATATAAATTGTATTTTGATTTATTAATATCCCCATTAATTTCCCCATAGGGGTAGTCAGACATGAGATCAAACTTAATTTGGAGAATATTAGTGTATTAATTATTTTTAACATTTGATCCAAAATTTGGGGTCTAGTAGGGGGTATAAACCGAAATGAATTTATTTATTCTGATGTAATCACATTAACCACTATAACAAATGTACCTTCTATAAAGGAAATATTACCACAAGGTAATCTGGCTGAGCAAAACATGCCCTTTTTTTAAGGTACAATAATGGTATGGGTTGGCCCAACCTGTTGAATTCCGTTTCTTTCACAAAACTATGCGTTTCACGCAAACAAAAAATGTTTCCTATTCATTTGCCGATGCACGGTGCGGTTTCTACTTGTAAGACAATCAGTTTGTGACTTAAAAGGTGCTCAGTGTATGAGAAGCTGGTGAGCACGCCCACGTCCGCCAGCTCGTAAACAGTTTAGAGCCCTCATTGTTCATTGGGGCGCATGTTGAAGGAGCTGAACTTTCTGCCATACAAATTTAAGTTACTCAAAAATTTGTGCCTGTAGTCCGGCCCAAAAGACTTTTGTGCCGTTATGCGTAACCTGATTGTTGAAGATCTTATTTTTCTAAGTTTGTCAGTTGACTAGCGAAGTTCATTTTCATTTGTAAATAAACAGAATGTGAGATATAGACTAGACCATACGCTATAGGAATTTGTTGAGAAACTGTTAAATTCTCGTTACCGTCGTGTGTGGAGTCGATTAATTTGGAGTTACAGGACCCCTTTTTTTTAACGGTTTAGGACAAAAAGTTATAATCACATTATTTCGCAATATCACGAACATTCAAATGCTCTTTATTTCCTGCAAGATGGGACGGTCCATACGGTACGCAACAATGATCTTTGTTAGAAACGCGTTTCGAGTTGTGCTTTCACGAGTTGGAGACATTGAGTACCCTCCCTTCTCTGATATATCCATTTCTGATTTTCGTTTAGGGTGTAATAGAAAACAAAGTGTACACTAGACTCCTCCAAAGCACAAACATAAACATTCCATTCGGGAAGAAATTGCAGTTATACAACGTGCCCAAAATAATAATGAACAACATGAGAATCTTGAAAACGGTAAGAGATACGAAGGCGGTTAAATTAGAGAAAAGTTGTATAATTTAGAGCATGTTCACATGTAGTTTGCAAAAGTTCATTATTGTTGACAGTTTCCGAGATTTAAAACAAAATGCGATTATTGGGTTTTTCTTTTTTCGTAATTCCTTCATTTATTTTAAAAGATTTTTAAAAACTTAAGGTACTTCTTCATTCTCACTTTTTGAGTTCTATTAGATGGCGTTTCCAAATTTTTTATTCGTCGTTTCGTCTCCGAGAAACCATCATCAACTAAATATTTTTGTATTGCCGCAACTAACGAAACACCCTGTATTCGATAGTATTTTTTTTATTACGATTTATTACCATTTAACCACATGGTTTTGTACCTGAAAAATTCGAATTTTCATTTTTACCTTTTTCTTATGATAGTTAATATTAGAAGGCTTTGATAAAATAACACTTGTTTGACATGTTGTTTTAAACTGTTTAAGTTAGTTTTATTGCGTTGAGATCATTGTTGTTATTTGAATTGTACGTACTTTAAGTTGTTTTTATTACCATTACTTCGTGGTTTGTTTTTTTGGTTTTGTTTAGTTACTTTATAATTATAATTAATCAATAACACTGAAATTGTGTAGTTACTGAGCTGATGTATTTGGATAAATATCCTGAACGAAGGCAACCTCGTAAATCCATTTTAGACGTTTGGAATATAATTTAAAAGAATTTGGTTCATTAACAATACCTGTTCTATCCCGTCAAAAACAATCTGATGACGAAAAAGCTAATACCGCTTTACAAGCCGTTGTTGAAAACTCAGAAATATCGACAAGACAAATCGAACATCGTACTGGTATAGCTAATTCTACACCACAATTCATTTTAAATGACAAGCTTCATCCATATAAATTGCGAGTTTGTCAGGATCTTAAACCAGCTGATCAGGAGCGGGGAGCAGGTTTTTGCGGATGGTATACTAGAAAATGTGACGAAGATCTAAATTTTCCTTTTAAAATAATTTGGTCTGATGAAAGCATGATAACCAACAATAGAATTTTCAACCGACTTAACAAACATTATTGGGCAAAACAAAATCCTGATTTAAAAAAAGAATCAACACATCAACATAGATTTGGATTTAATATATGGATGGGCATTTTGAGACGAACCTTTTATTTACCACAACAGTTTAAATACCGGTACCGATATCTGAACTTGCTAAGGACTGATTTGAAAAATGCCTTGGATCAATTACGTCTAGCACTTGTTAACAACTGTTGGTTTGAACAAGATGGTGCCCCAGCAGTAGCTTGGCCAGCCCAATCACCCGATTTAAATCCTTTGGATTTTTTTCTGTGGGATTACCTGAACAACCAAGTGTATGACGGGAGTTTTGAAAATGAAGAGCAGTCGTTAGTATCGGTTATGGCAGCAGTTAATATAATTTCGCCAGAAATGCTAGACCGTGTTTTAAATTCTTTAGTAAAGAGAGCTTACCTGTGCCTGGAAAATAAGGCAACCTATTGGACAGTTATTATATTTATTTAAACTTTAGGTTTAAAAGATTGTAGTTGTTAAATTTGTACATAAAAAAATATTATCAAACACTAATATTAATCCGAATTTGTCTAAAAAATTAGCTGCAAAACCATAATGTGTAATACATGGTTAAATTCGTAATAAAAAATACTATCGAATACAGGGTGTTTCGTTGGTTGCGGTGATATAAAAAAATAAAGTTGATGAAGGTTTCTCAGAGACGAAACGTCCAATAAAAAATTTGCACGCCATTTAATAGAATTCAAAAAGTGACAATGAAGAAGTACATTTGGTTTTTAAAAACCTTTTAAAATAAATGAAGGAATTACGAAAAAAGAAAAACCCAAAAATCGCAATTTTGTTTTAAATCTCGAAAACGATAAACAATAATGAATTTTTGAATTGAAGATTACATGTGAACATGCCCTAAATTATACAATTTTTCTCTAATTTAACTGCCTTCGTATCTCTTACCGTTTTCTTATCTTGGGCACGTTGTATAGTATATATCGCGTTTTTGATCATTTCGTTACTCACTTTAATCAATGCATTACTTATATTGGAGGCCATTTTAAAGTCCTTGTATTCAAAACATAATTATCAAATTTACAGATAATTAATGGTAAATTATGTTTATTTTACTGGCATATGATTTTTGTCTTAATCTTTTTTTAAACCGAACCACAATTTTTAAAATATTTTATAAATATTAAAAAAAAATATTACTTGTCAATATTAAGACAGTATTTTAAAAAGTATAGTTAATCACGCTAATGTTCGGTTTGACAGAAGTTTCTGTTAGTTAACCACATGATTATGATTGTGATTGGCTAATTCAGTGGACAATTGAACAACCAATCTTGTTCCTTAATCAAGCGATTGACCAATGGAGGCATAAGTATAATGTAAAATAGATATAAAATTTTGTAAATAATAATCATTAAAAGTTTTAAACCCAGGCAGATTACGTGGTCGACACAATTGCATATTATATCAGCACAAGGAAATAAGTTTAAAATCATAAAAAGACTAACATCTTCCGGACAATATCCGATAAAACCTTTCATAGATACAACGAAACGGCCTTCTCATCTCAATTCTATTAGATATGCAACAGACAGACAATGCCATATTAATCATACTTCTATGTAATCCGTAGGAGGATTTTATCAAGAATGGATTTTTTTATTTAAATAAAGTATGATTTTTTGTAATAACTCTTTATAAATTGATAACTTTTGTTAATTGGTATAATTGTGAGTATACGTAAGCTTAAACTTTTCGATACCATTTTGCAGCTTCTCTTAAACTTACATAATTTATACACCCTTGTGTATATTAAAAATGAATTAGAAGAACCTTAATCGCAGTTTTCGCTTTTGAAATTTTCTTTATCAAAGATTAACCATTGCCCTATTTATAAATGGAGTTCTAACATATGATCTTCATTTCAGCTTAAGGACTTTATTCAAAAACTTATATTTGCGAAAAATGTATATCATACTCTGATTTATTATTCTAAAAGCGTACATTTTACTTGTTTATGTTACATTATCATGTGCTCTACAAGTATAAAGCAGAGCTGGTTAGTAACCAATTGTGGAGGTATATCCTCCAACTTAAATTTATGATCCCAATGTAGTTCAAATTCTTTACTATTTTTGTATACTGCAAAAAAAACGTTTTGAAAATTTGATTTTAGCTTAGATAATATCTTTAAACTGTATTCAACATCTAAAAAAAGACCACGTTTGTGATGCAAATAGTTTACAATTTTTAAATAGATATGACCGTAAATGTCACTGCTATTATTTAAAAAGGAAATATTATTATACAAAAATTCAAAAGTACTTGTATTAACCAATGTAATAATCCAAGGAATTTTAAGGATTATAAATAACAAATATTTGTGGTTTTTCATTTTTTATTGTCCAATATCCATCTTTTAATAATATGTACAGTTCGATTTTTCCTATAGGTATTTATTAAATAGTATATATGGGATTTTAATGATTTATTATACACTTCAAACATTATTTTCAAAATATCCTTCATTTCAATTATTTGACACTTTAAAGGTGGCATTCGTGATTTGTAGAGCGGTATAAAGTATGAATACAAGGAAAGGGATTTCAAACTGTAAAATGTAGTAGTATTTTAAGGTCGTCCGTCATGAAAATCAAAAAGGCGCCCTCTTAGGGTTTTCTGGAATGATTAATAGTTATTTATGTAACAAGTGCAAGAAGTGTGTGTTTATTGTAAGAGATGTGCGTTTGTGCGAGGCCTTTAGGCCGAGTAGAACAACACGTCATGTGCAATGAACACACACTTTTTGCACGAGTTGCATTCAGTATTTATTTCTACGTTCATATAAAAAGAAAAAAGTAAACCATTTTACTGGGTGGCACTAAGGGTAAATAAAACATTTTTTAGTAATGTAATGTTTAAAATTTGTTAGCGTGTTTTGCTCGATATTAAAATTAAATATTCTTGGTGGGGTGTCAAAAAAACTTTTACCGTTCCTATCATTTATGTTTTCAATAATATTTCTCATGTTACGCTATATAACTATTTTTACATTTATTTTTTAATTTATTTAAACTAGCAAACAAAAATAACTTTTAACGAGTAGCTAAGAAACCTGTTTGTTGTCCGTGTTCGAATTTCGGTAAAAATGGTACTAAATATAACTATAGAGTGCACATGAAACAACCTCCGTACACTCGATCGTAACAGAACGTAATTCTTTTTTTGTAAAAATTTTAAATGAAATGAAAACATTTTAATACTTGAATTTTAACAATAATTGTTTCTTAAGTAAACAATGACCCAATTACGTTTCACCTAATATAACAACATTACTTCAAAAAAGTAAACTAAAAACGTAATAACCTAAAATATTTAGCATCTGCTCAAGTGCATAACCATTTACACTAAAAATGATGCAAAAAGTATTTGTTTTTGAATAAACGTCGAAAAAAATAAGTCGAGCTTATCTTGGACTGTACGACGTATAGTGGCGTCTTTACAGAATTACAAAAAATTGGACAACTTTATTGCGGTGTTATAAAGAAGGTATAACTTTCTTCGAGTTCATATTTTTATAATTTTTTTAAGTATGCTAGCACACCATTTTGCGCATATTTTAGGTCGTATATTACATAAGAAGAATGCACCTAAGCTTGATCTTCAGTGGCAAATTGCTTAGAGAATTATCAATCTACACAATTTATATTGTGTAGAGCTGAAGCGCAATACACCGGCGCAACATGCGCAATAAAGTACTGCGCAACCACGAAAGATATATACATATATATATATATATATATATATATATATATATATATATATATATATATATATATATATATATTGTGTACAGGGTGAGTCAGTTTTTGTAGACAAACTTTAACAGGAGATAGAACACATGTTTCTAAAAGAAAAGTTCCTATAAATATATGTCGTAGAAGGCTTCGTTTCCGAGATACAGGGTGTTGAATATAATTTTTTTTTCTCAAATTTTCATTATAACTCATAAACGAATGCTTAGATTTTTTCATGTTGGGGGGATAATGTCTATTAATTAAGGGGCATAAAACAAGCGATAAGAATGTTCACAAACTTGCACAGTGGCGGAGTGGAGGGGGTGCTCAACCCCTTTCATAAACAGAATTTCTACGCCAATGACTATTTTTTAAAAAAACTGTTATTTTCATTATCTACATACAGTTTAACAAAAATAATGTATGTATTGTATGGGGATTCATGAAGGAAAAAGTGTATACCACTCCGGTTAATACACTTGAAGAACTTCACAATCGCATCAGAGATGCTTGCAATGAAATAAGGGTGCATCATTTAGTTAACTTAAGACGTTCTATTGTACGTCGCTGTGAAATGTGTATTGAAAAGAACGGTTTACATTTTGAACAAAGTGTCTAATTTTATTATACTAGTGTTATTGTTATTTATTTATAAATCGTTATTGCTAAGAATTCTTAATAATTTCACAATTATTAATTAAGTATTGTTACAATAATAAATAAGGATTGTTAAAATTAGTGTACTAAACAGATTTCAATTTACAAAAGTCTTGTATTTGAGTATGGCTTGATACAGTGGCGGCTCTTTAATGAGAGCAAGTGAGCAGCGGTCTATAACTTATTAGAATCTCACTTAAAAACTACATACATGTTTATGGCGAAATTGATACATACATAATTATACAGAAAGTATTGACCGCATAACAATAATAATTATGCATTTCTTTTTATACGAGGATAATAACAATGGATACTAAAAAAAACCGATAACCTACCTATTTATAAATGAAAATGTATTTGAAATTTTAAATAAACGATCGTTAGGTACTAAAATGGCTCTAAATGTTTTATTATATCTTTTTTATTAAAAACTTTATATTCAATTATTCACATAAAGCACATTACTTAACTTAGTACCACATCAAACACTAAAAATCAAAATAACTCGGAAACGCACAGGAATTTCGAAACAGAAGAAGGTACATTATTTTTGTTAAACTGTATGTAGATAATGAAAATAACAGTTTTTTAAAAAATAGTCATTGGCGTAGAAGTTCTGTTTATGAAAGGGGTTGAGCACCCCCTCCACTCCGCCACTGTGCAAGCTTGTGAACATTCTTATCGCTTGTTTTATGCCCCTTAATTAATAGACATGATCCCCCAACATGAAAAAAAACTAAGCATTCGTTTATGAGTTATAATATATATATATATATATATATATATATATATATATATATATGTAGATACTCAGTGGCTCAGCGGTAAAGGTGTCAGACTTGCAAGCCATTGGTACCAAGTTCGAATCTGAGAGTAGTCAAGTGCTTGGGAAAAAATCCGACTCAAGTGCGAAAAACAGTCCTCATCAGGACAATCTGATGACGAAAGCAGGGTGCGCTTCCGAAACGTCACGTTAAAAAGCGAACAATACTGTGGAAATAGGCCGACTAACACAATTTATATTCTGGTGTTTACAAACGTTGAATACAAATTGTTCACCAGTGTCATGTAAGGCAGTTATAAACTCAGTTTTGGATATATCCTGCACTGCACTTACTGTTGGAAAAATTATATTTTGAACCAAGTACGTTCCTACTGAAACTGCCTGCATTAGAGTTCTAGGATCAGCACTACTTGCTCAATTTTGGTTTTGGATCGTTAGCTTATTTTGTCTAAAATTGTATTAGAGAGGTGGTAAGCATCAGCCTTTTGATGTGATACGAAAATGGAATTTAAATTCTGCTCATCTCATGACTCAATTTTTCGATAAATATTTCAGAAGCAAAATGTTATCTTATATCTAACACTAAAATACAAAACTAAAACACAAGAAGTTTCCTCAGTAAAATAATGTATATAGGAATCCAAAAAAAAAACAAAATTAGTTGAGTTTAAGCTATTTCAAGAATTTTAAATTCCAGACACCAAATAAAATGTTTTAAATTTAAATTCGCTAAAAAATTTTATTAACCCAAATTAATAACCAAATATTTAAATACCGAAATTTAACTAATTATCGACAGTTCCCAAAATTACTTAAAAATGAAAAGGTTACCGAAAGTACTAAGTACTTGATAGTTTATTTAAGTTTCACTGGAATTTTATTTGCACAATTTTTACGCCTAGAATGTAACAGATGAAAATAAGAGTAATATCTTTATTTGGCGTAAAATTAAGCCTTTATTTATTAACTTTAATACTGATTGTAAGGGAAAAGAAAGCGTTACGTATTTCATTCCCTTCCCAAGGCGGAGGGCGGGCTGCTTGAGCTTTCCAAGCTCCTTCAGCCACAGCCATGGATTCCCAGCATACAAGCATATATTACGTATATATGCATGGTGGGATTAAGGATGGGTGTGGTCAGGATAGGATGGGAAGGAAGGGAGATAGGGTTTTGAGGGAAAATACTACCCCAGTATTCGCCTAAGTAGCCGCGCATGGTATGCGTATACGCAGTGACCATGCCGCTACATTTGTATGAGGAAAACTCCCTGAAAAACCTCATACAGGGTAGACGGTAACGGGAATCGGACCCATTACCTTCCGAATGCTAGGCAGATCATGTCACCACTACTCTACTAGCTCGGTATACTGATTGTAATTTACTCTGTTTACTGGTTATATAGTTTTAAGAATAGTATTGAAGTAAACATGACTCAGTCCAGCTTCGCCATACAAATTGTCGTTTGCCGCTAATAACGTAATCTACTATTATACTACCTTGTACAGATAAAATAAAATAATTAATATTAATATCCCATATATTCATAACGGTTACGTAATTTAGGTGAAATAATTTAATTAAACCAAGCCACAGGGGTGAATTTCAAAATCTGTAAAATATAACCCGTTTAATTAACAATATTACTGAACTACTCTATATAAAAAATCTTGTGCCAATAAATTTTACTTTTTATTTCGTATTGATCAATTATACAGTTCGTCCATGTCTTGTCCTTACACGATTTACTTTAATCCAAATATTTCTTGGTAGATCTACACCAGGAACACTAAGGTTGGATCTTTAATCAATGTTTTGTTGGAAACGTCACTTTTCGACAACTCTTTTCTCCATGCTTCGATTTGGGAAAACTGCTGATGCAGGAACTCTTCTTTCCAGATAGGTTTACGTGACTTCTAAATATGTTTTCGATACCCTAATGCAGTGTGTAAAGTTATACCGAGATAGGTTGGATTAAAAGTATGTCTTAAACAGTTTCCATTCATTAATATTCGAAGTTCTCTGCTCTTCTACCTATTTACCAAATGAAAACAAATTATTTCAGTTTTTAGCGTTGGGATAGAGACGCCATTTATTAAAGTAACTGATTTCAGTCTTCATTCAAATCGTGTTCTATTTTTTCGAAATCTGGGTGTTGAGCTGAAGTACAATGTCGTCGGCGTAAATAAATTTTCGACCATTTGTAATAGGTATATCACTTGTGTAAGATTAAAAAGGTGACAAGACCGAACGATGAGGTAGGCCATTATTCAATTTTCTGAACTTGCTGCTCTTCTCCTGATTAAAAACTCTGAAGTATCTCTCAGAAAGCATGTGCTCTAGTAATTTAAGCAGTCTTCCACATGGTATTGTATTATAAAGTTTATACATCAAGCCATCTTTCCAAACCGTATCATAAGCTGCAGTCAGGTCGAAAAGGCTACACCAGTTTTATGTTTCCTTTCATGTCCTGCTTGTATGTGACTTATAAGTGCTAGAACTTGATCACAACAACTTCGTGATACACGGAATCCGGCTTGTTCTTTGGGTAGTACTTCTTCAATGCAGGAATACAACCCCTTGTATAGAAGGCGTTCGAGAACTTTGTAGGTGACGCTCTGTCGGCTTATTCATCGATAACTTGCAGGTTACAATATATTCTGAAAGATTTGTGAATACACACCGCGCCTACGACCATCAGAATTAAGAAGTGATGTTAAAATCTAGACTTGATTACAAATGTATGTTTTTTCATACGAATAAATAAATAAAATTATACAGTAGTTAATGAACAAGTATTTACAAACATAAACAATTTTGCAATTCCCGGGGTCAACCATAACGATAATTAACAAACGTGAGACCTTCAACAACTGTGTCCCGTGTACAGAAACTTATTCTTTCCCACAGTGTTTATGTTAATTTATGAATATACTATTACAATCCACGTCCGTTTCCAAAGTTATGGTTATAAGCCGATCCATTCACTTTTGTATCCAATATTTCAACAATAATATTTCTTCAATTGCACGCACTCTCGCATACACACACTCGCACACAGACGTACACCATCACACGCTCTTATAAATGGTGCAATATTTTTGAATTGATTCAACATAGTGTGAATGTTCCTTCATTAAAAACTGTATTTACTTACCACGTTCACGGCGTAAATCAGAAAAAATGCCCGTTATATTCTATCATTATACCAAAATTAAACCATATGCCTAAAGTGACGGGAAAAGAGATGTAAGTAATTCAATTAATGAAAAACAACAAACGAACAAACACAATTACTTAATGCACTACACGTACATATAGTTTAATAGTATTATGGTGTTGAAACTGAAAGTATTTTCACTTTTCTAATTCATCTTCATAAACTAGTCCGAATGTGTGTGTCTGTGTGTTTGTAATCTATAATTTATAATTGACGCTCTCGATTGTGACACAAATTTCCCGATCGATATGAAAAGTTACAGTAAAATCTATAAGTTCTCAGATAGTTCTGAAAATAATACGATATGACCTGCCTGTAACTTCTCACATAGATCTGCAGCTTTTAAAATAGATCTGTAAATTCCCAGAAACATCTGTAAGTTCTCAGGTTGATCAAAAAATGACTCAATTCAATTAACAGATATATTTGTATGTTTCTATGTATATTAGAAAATAATACGATTCCTTGTTTTATTTGTATATAGAAAGATCTGTAAGTTCTCAGATAATTCCAAAAATCATAATTCTTTGTTTTATTTGTAAATCAGAAAGATGTATAACTTTTTACATAGACCTAAAAATCATTCAATTCCCATATCAATCTGTAAATTCCCAGATAGATTTGCACATTTCCGAATGGATTTGTAAATTCCCAGATAAATGTGTAAAATTCTAGATTGTTGTTAGTAGAATTCCCAGTTCTATCTGTAAATCTACAAATCTAAATCTGTCTGGGAATTTACAGATAGATCTGGAAATTGAATATTATTCCCCTAACTTTACAGTTGTGAAAAATCACTTTTTATGCTTCCGTACCTAAAATATTTTTGATAATTCACTTTTATATAGCTTTTCTTAAAGAAACTGTTCCCTAATTCATTAGTTATAAAACACCTGGAAACTACTTAGTAAGATATCGAAATGCATAAAGATTACGTGAAATTTTAGGATTATCGTCATCATGTCCTATTCATTTACTCATTTTCCCAGCTTTTAACAGGCGCTTAAAATGTACTGTTATACCTACTTTTCTGAATAGTTTACGATTTTTGAAGTATTCCGTGTATTTCTGGAGTATTCTCGGAAAGCAGGGTATTTTTGTATTATTTCTGCAATGCAGTGTATTCCGCTGGTCTTTTATACTAATATGTGTTTTTTTTTACTTCAGATGTTTGAAACATTGTTTCACTATTAGTCTTCGTAAGGACTAGGAGAAACCCTTAATTTTCATGTATTTTAATTAATAATCGCTCTATGTGCATCAGTTCCGGAAACATTTCCCTCGTAAATGGTTTCAGAACTGTTAAGATTATTTGTGTCACTAGTTTTTTATTATTATTGCCTCTACGTCCCATAATTTTCACTCCTACAAGTTTATCATACTCGTACTCCTCTAAAAAGGTTTTAGCATGTTTAGCTACTGTAGGTACATACATATTTACATACAGGGTTAGTTAAAAGTATGGAGACGGCGATTTATTGTCGTTAATATTCATTTTAGGAAATTATGTTCAATACAAAGGTTTGTTATGAAATTATTATCTACATTTGAGAATACTTGAATTATTTTTTCTTCAATTGTTTTTAAGTTACGACGTCATCGATATTTTTTTGAACTGACAACCCATATTTCTGATTATTGATTTCGATAGTACATTCTATTCTCTTTTCAACGGTATACAATTTTCAATATGTTACATTTGAAAAAAATTGAGAAAAAGTGCCTTAATGTTCAAATATTAAAGATCCATTAAATTAGCAGAATTCATCTAGATAGACAAAAGCGAGGCGATAAACAAACTCGAGCGAGGTAACTTTATCAGTGGTTATTGTTTATGTCAAATATTGCAAATAAATGAGTCTAGTTACCGTGTTAATTAATTCTGCTAATTTAATGGATCTTTAATATTTGAACATTAAGGCACTTTTTCTCAATTTTTTTCAAATGTAACATATTAAAAATTGTATACCGTTGAAAAGAGAATAGAATGTACTATCGAAATCGATAATCAGAAATATAGGTTGTCATTTCAAAAAAATATCGATGACGTCGTAACTTAAAAACAATTGAAGAAAAAAATAATTCAAGTATTCTCAAATGTAGATAATAATTTCATAACAAACTTTTGTATTGAACATAATTTCCTAAAATGAATATTAACGACAATAAATCGCCGTCTCCATACTTTTAACTAACCCTATATATACATAATACATATAATTAATTATATGTATTTCTTGCTCGGTTTCTTAAAAAATATTGCTTTGCCGATTTAATATTTTATAATGAATTGGCGACAATGGCATCTTTTTTTTTGAAATCCGGTTATAAACCATTCAAAGAAAAAAAATCCAACAATTTTATTTTTATTTGAATCGCGTCTCCCAAATCTGGCATTACCTGTTTTACCCAATAACCACTTTTAATGTATCATAACTTCCTTTTGTCGTTAGTTTCCTTAATTCTTCTCATCTTAGAATCTCATCAGGATCTGTTCATGTTGCTTCCTTGACTCTCTATCTGTCAGTTGTTTAACCCTGTTTGATTCCTTCGGGTTCTTTAAATGAGTTTTAAAATATTTCTTACAGTTAAAAATTTTTCAATTTTTTGCGGTTTTGTGACCTATTGATTCAAATCGGCGATGGAAACAATTTTATTTTGTCATTATTTATGTCATCTTGTGGTTTTCCATATTTTTGTGTACTTCTTTTGAAACAGTTCAGGGCAGTCCCAACCTCGGTAGCGAACGTAAGCCCCTTCTCACGTAAGAGTTTTTGTGATTTTTATTACAAATCTCTTAATTTCCAAAAAAGGACTTAGCGTTTTTACGCTCATCGTTCCGGCATCGTGATCTTCGCCGCTTCGGAGTTAGATCGGCCACTGCTTGCATACAGATAATACGAAGAAGCGGTCGACAGTCGAGCAGCAATCAGGAGGCGCCGGAATACAGCAGGAGCTAAGAACAACATATACAAGCATCCAGGACACCGCCACCGCCAACCAAAGGATCGACGTCGGGTAAAGCAATAGGTATCAGTTTAATAAAAATATTGTTTTAATTTAATTTATTTGTTTTATTTTAACACTTGTTTTCCTCCGTTTGCTATTTGGGTCTCTGCATTCCAAGCCTTTTATCCTCGGGGTGTGAGGCTGCACCTCGGCGGAGACCCGGCCTTCTCTTAAAACAATTATCTTTCCTTTCTTTAATTCAATTTTCTAAAACTTCCACTAACAACAACCGCGATGGTTAAGCACGGTCGCCACCGTGCTACCATAACGGTGGTATCCCCAACCCCCGACTCCGCCCGTCCACCTACACCGACACTCACCACACACACATACGCACACACCCTCGCCTCGCCACCACCATCCTCACGCACACGCTCCCACTCAAACGCCTTGTCCATTTCCACCTCATCAACACACCTACATTTCAACACGCTTCACCGCCTCCACAAAACCACACAAACCCGCACACTCACACAAACCCGCCCTCTTACCTACACCCTCCCAGCCACCTGTACCTGCCGTGACTCCTACACCCACTTACCCCAATCCTGAACCCACCCGCTCCCAATCCTCGAGGTATTGCATCCGCAATATCCCAAAATCCATTACAACCCAGAAATCCTTTTTTAATTGGTTAATATCCCTTAACCTTCGCTGGTTGAATTTAACATTCAACTATAACCATACCTGTATCTTAGAGACCGCCTCTTACTTGCCGCATGGTGCGCAGCTTAGGCTGCTACACCATTTCGGTGACCCTTCCGTCACCTTCGCCCAACTCTCCGGTCCCCTTTTACCCAACTCAACTCCTAGAGCTCCCTCCTTCTCCTGCGTGATTCGTCACGTAGATAAGGACATCCTAGCCCAAGAGATCCTGGATGCGATCGATCTTCCACATGTAAAGAAGGCCGTACGCATCACCTCGAAGGTCACGAACACCCTGTCTTCCTTAGTCCGAATCATAACTCCTTCCCAAACCACCCTAGAAAACCTCCTCGCACGCAGTGTCGTCATGTTCGGGCGACACTACCGTTGCGAACCATCCCTTATCCCACAACCTCTTCCAAAGTATTGTTCTACCTGCACGCAGGTGAGGCATACCGCGGAAGAGTGTCCTTCACGCGCGATCCGCTGTCCAAACTGTAGCGAAAGTCACAGATCTTCTGCCTGCAAATCCTCTGCAAACCCAAGGTGTAACAACTGCGGGGATGCTCACCCTACATATTTCTTTAAGTGCCGGAAGCGGCGAGAACCTCCCAGTTACTCATCGAAGATGGCATCCCTTGAACCCACCCTGTCTTCCGAAGAGTCCGACTCGGAGGACACCGCCCATCACAAACCCACTCCCGATACCGACCCCCTTTCCATTCAGGACTTCCTGCAAGTCCTTACACACTCCCTTTTCCGCATGTTCCCTGACCGACAGGACATGGTTCTTCTCTCCCTAGACTCCCTCTCCCAAAACCTTTTCCAACGGCGTATCAACGTCTGCGTATCAGGTACGCGGATAAAGGTAGCCGTAATCCACCAACCCAAGCCTTAACTCCTTCCCAATGGATATCGTAGAACAATCGGAGGTAATTGGAATCGCTAATCTCTAGAACCCGAATTCATACTTTGTGCTCAAAAACACTGTAAGCTTTCTATATGAAAGTGTTAATTTCTATAAAATCTATTGCGTCAAATGCATTCAAAGATGCTTTATTGTCAAATCCAGTAAATTGAAGTACGAGTCTGAGGATAAATGCTTCTATATTGAATTTGAATTTCAGTTATAGTCTCAAGTTTCGATTTAAACTGCGGTTGGCTGGTTATTGTTATGGTCGCATTTTTTTTTTGTGAGATAAAAATTCTATAACATGCTTCATCGTACCTCAATTGAAATCATAGTTCGATTAGCATGACAATTACTATTGTGGTGTTTTTTTTTAACAGATAACTACTTTTTTTTTAATGTATATACAACCTATTATCACAAGCCCCTCCACAAGTAACGTTTAGTACAAATTACGTACGCCCATACCTAGGAAACCATGGACCCATATACGAAACATTTATTGTACCTACCATGAGAGGAGGTTCCATGAATATATTTTGTTACCATTTCTTGATGAAACTGAAAGCACTGTTTTTCCAGTCCCTACATCGGAAGTCGACGGTCTATGCACGAAACATTTAATTGACCTTTACTACATCGGGAGTGGATTTCATAAATGTGTTTTGTTCATTGCTACCCGTTACTTATTTATTGTATTTTTATCTAACACATAAATAGATCCATAATCTCGATACAGTTTGTTCATTGCTATTCCTTACCGTAGACCCCCCATTCCATCTCCTTCACGCATTTCATTGTAACCATGTGAAGATGGTAGCTGTTTTGTGATAGGTGATAATGTTTGCGATAAAAATGTAAATTTTCATTGTAAATCTGCAGGATTTGTAGATTGTTCAGCAGGTATTTGATTAAAACATTTCAAATTGTTAAACGTATATTTTTACAAGGAACTTAATAAAACATCGATTTACAAATAAGAAAAAGTAAGAAAAGATGTAGAATAAATATGAAAAATAAAGAATACTATGTATTTTAAATAGGTAGCAACGAACAAAATATACTTTACGGAACTTACAATCATGGTAGGTAAAAGAAAAAAAAATATTTTGTGTATGGGCAGTTTCTGTTTTGTGTAGGGGCTGGAAAAACGACACTACCGGTCCCTCCAGGAAATGGTAAGGGGCAGTAACAACCAAAACCTCTATGCGCATTTATTTAATACAACAGGTGTCTATTAATGATTGAAGCTGACGTCATGTAGCAAATTTTGGTTAGGTTGGTACCACTACAGTTCATTTCGGTCGCAACGATTCACATTAACGTCCCATGGGGTAATCACCTTGTGATTGATGTAATTATAAACATTGTTTGTTAAAATTAAATTAAGATGAAGGCGTCTTGCTCAGAGGTAAACACCATTGTAAAATCGTTAATCAAATCTGAAATGCATGGTATTCTTAAACATAACCTGGAAGTTTATATCAAATATTACTTACGCAAATTTGAAAAACTTGTTTTAGGAGTTATGAAAATACCTTACTGTGAATATAACGAAAAATTAATACAGGAATGAAGAATGAACGGAAATATTATAGTAAAAGCTAATGAAAAACAGACACGTGCGACTATGGAAAAAAAGGTAGAAACCGAGTGAAATTACAATATAATTCTCAGAGTCGCAAATACTAAGCAAAGAAATTTCCTAGATTTGACATGATGTCAGCTTCAATCATTAATAGACCGTGTTGGTCTCATTCCGCAATATATGTAAAGATTTCCAATGGTTGGCTCCATGTTGCGTGTCAGATGCCTGAAAGGGCAAAGTAATAACGTTTCATCTAATGCGTTATGTGCATTTGATTTGTATACTGCATACATATCTTACATTAATGAATATATAGTACTTTTTAATTA
Source organism: Vesta saturnalis (assembly GCA_036346205.1). Lineage (NCBI taxonomy): Eukaryota > Metazoa > Arthropoda > Insecta > Coleoptera > Lampyridae > Vesta > Vesta saturnalis. The sequence continues at coordinate 209,858 of JARFJB010001053.1, forward strand.
AATATCCACATATATATATATATATATATATATATATATATATATATATATATATATATATATATATATATCTGATAGAATTTTAAGACATCGATAATCGCTCTTAATGGTAACATTAACATCCTCATTTGAAACTATTTCAATATCTTCATTGCATTCAAAGATGCTATCTACTTGAAACCATAAAGCTGTTGTATCGTATCCATAGTCTTCAATACTATTTTCCGCACCAGAATTAAAAATTTTTAAACGTTTTGCTGAATTCAATTGCTGAAGGCTATACATTACATCCACTTTACACTTCCAAAATAATTTACTTGTGCATCTTGACTAGGTCTTCTTACAGGGACTGGATACTGACTGGTAGGCATATATACTTGTACAATCACTAGATTTTTATCTTTTCCTTTCAGTCTTACAAACTCCAATATTTCGTCAATATATTCCACCTTGATAACTTTGTGTTTCAATTGTTTCCTGATCATAATTCCAAATCACAACCTTTCTTTCTTTTCTTCTTCAGAACCTCCCCATCTCACTTTACTCATCACGAGAATATCGATATTGTTTCGAATTATTTCATATTTTGTGTTTTCCAACTTACCTTGTTACAGGAGTGTCAGAACATTCCATCTTCCTATCCTTATCCTTTTATCCCTTCTTTTCATTCTACCATTAAAGGAGTTACCTGCCCTCGTTGCAATCCCCTCTCGGAGATCGGATTGAGAGGATGCATTACCTCCGGTATATTTCTTTTTTTACAACGAGGTATATATTTTGACATAATCCCTATCCCTTCTATACCATAAACTTCTAGGAAATATAGTGTGGTAGTCTTCTGTTTCTTTCCATACAGCCTGGCCTACGCGACCAGCCACTGTGGGATTAGACACTGTTTGCATCCGCCCATTTTGAGACAGATGCTGAGAATCTGATACCGTTGGTCCTTGTGGACTCTTCCGCCTTTGAGCGCAATTTCTGGCCCTCAGCGCAACAGAATGCCCCAACCTGTACCCGCTTATCTGCCCTCCAAGGAGGTCGTTGGCACTTGGCTTATTCCGGAAGTCCCTCGGTCGCCTTTTCCTCGTCTGTAGAAACAGGTTGCACCGCGTGAAGGTGAGGTTTAGCATTTAAGAACAGGGTTGTTAAAGGAAGGGTGCGTCTCAAATGGCCTCTCCATCTTAAACTTAAAATAATAAAAAAATATTTGTAATCAATAAGGTTATGAGACTTATGTATTATTAGTATAGAAAAGACATTTCTGAAGATATAAATGTATCCCATAAAAATATAAATAATTTATTTAAATTTTTCATCATAAGAATGTATTAATCAATATAAATATTAATTATTGTAAACGTCTATTCTTGTTAATTCTTCAATCAAAGTTTATTCCATTTATAAGCATAAATATCTATTCTTGTTAATTTATGATAAATTCTGTGCTTACTTATTTTTTCGAAATACAATTTGCTTTTTTCACATTTCCTGTTTTTTATTTAAGGTAAAACTACTTCAAACAAATTATGGTTAGTCAGAAGTTAGGGGGCGGGAAAATTATTTTCGGACACGGGTGGCAGCTACCTTAGGAACGGCCCTGGTAGCACTTTTAACTAGTACAGCGTTTTTAGTTAATTTCAGGTAAATGATATTGAAATGTTTTCACATCTGTTACACAGTGTCCACAGAATGAGTTCATTATAAGTGTAAATGACTAAAAATGTTGGAATTTGAAAACGATTTTTTCAGATTCAGCCCTACTTCACTGGAAATGAATTTTCACCGTGTGTTTAATTTTTTTAATTCAAAGCCGCCTTGGAGGTAGAGCAAAAACTATTTTCTTTGCAGGTAAAGTATCTTTTTTGTGTATTATAGAGCAAAATTTTATTAAGAAAAGCTGTTCAGAATCGAAAAATAATAATAACTGTAAAAATTGAAAATAATCGGCACAATTACATGAAACTATCATCTATTACGAGCCCCGTCCAACTTCTGCTGGTCCACTTCAGAATTCCTGAGATTTCGTGATACAATTCACTCAAATTTACAAATTATGGATTTTATCTTATAATTTTGACAAACTATATGTTATTCAGGATAATATGATTGCTACTTTAATTAATAAATCTCTGAAGTGTCAAAAAAATTTAACAATATAGAAAATAACAATTTGCATGTATATTACTTTATTATTACAAATATGATGGACAAGGATCAAGTAGGCACTACTGTTGTTATGGAAACTGTTGTTATCGATTGAAATGACATTAGATAGTGTGTCGAATGTAAAAAAGTCATTTATTACTTTAATTTTTTCCAAAAATGGGCAGAGGAACAGCAATTGATGAAAAAGTTCGATCAATTATAGTAAATATATACGGGAAATTGGTTTATCGCTTGGTTTATCTAGATACAGTATTCGAAATCTTATCAAATTATACTTATCAAGCGGTTCAGTTCTTCAAAAGTCCCGATATGTGAAAAAATCTAAATTAACAGAGGCGGATAGAAGAGCTTTGGCAAGGATTGTGTGAAAGGCGTGCAAATTACGGAGAATTCAGTATGCTGTGGAGTGAGGCTGATAGAAGACGTATATGCCGGTCTACTTGTCATTCTGAAACCAAAAAACTCGGATTCGGTACTTACAAAGTAAGCTACAATATTAATCTAGTAATCAAAAAACAACAAACCTGTTTTTCTTTTAATTCAAGCTAAAGAAAAGCCACTGCTGAGCTCAAAACAAAAACGAGATAGATTAAGATGGGCAAAAGAGCATCAAAATTGGACTATTCAACAGTGGAATAGCGTAAAATGGAGTGACGAGTCGAGATTTGAGGTTTGTGTGGGTGATAACCGGATGATAGCAGGGTTATTCGTAAAAAACATTAAGCATACCATCCGGACTGTTTAAAGAGAAAAGTGAAGTTCTGTAATGGTCTGGGGTTCAAAGCCAGCCAGAGGAGTTGAAAAATTGCACTTTATAGACGGCGTTGTAAACACTGAAATATATTTAAATATTCTTTCGCCGATTGAGACATTGTCGCACGTTATGAAAAATCAGTTACGCGCTAATCCGGCCAGGACTGTGTCAGTACTCAAGCAAAGTTATCAAAAATAAAGCTACACCGCAGAGCTGAGAGTACCAAATGTTGTTTTTGTTTATTTCTGTTTCTGTTAGTAATTTTATTTGTCATTGTCATTTGTTTACAAACAATACTGATTGTCATTATTGTGAAATTTAGTAGTGGATTTTTCTTCTTCTTCTTATTCAAATTGTTTATTATTGTAATTATCTAATCAATAACGTTTCAATATTTTTATGTAACAGTAACGTATATTTGTAATCAATAACAAAAATAATTAAAAAAGGAGAAAACGTACATTAAATAGTAAAAAGAACAACTATTCGATGTAGCCTCCAGCAATTTCAAAACATCTCTCCACTCTAATTCGAAATTCTTTGTATACATTTCTTAGCATGTCCGGGGTGATTTCATTTACGGCATTAATTATTGCTTGTTTAAGATATTCAATATTGTGGTTCATATCTTGTTTGGTACACTTTCCGTTTTGGGTAGAAAAAATCCAAAATTGTTAAGGCGGGAGAACTGGGCCGAAGGAATATCGGTCGATATCGTCATATCCATCGTTCCGGAAAATATTCATCCAGCCTCCCTCTTATTAGCAAAGTCGAATGTGACGAACAGCCATCATACTGAAATACCTTTGCTCCAAGGGAACGTTCTCTAATTCTGGTAATAAAAAGCTGTCTAGCAAATCCAAATATAAATAACCTCCGCTGCTCTTCTTCGTAAACTCAACCTGGGATTTTCGAATAATGAATGCACAGCTAAGGCAGTAGCCGCATCGTCGTCTTCATGGTACGCCTTTTTCGCTTTCTTTTTGTCTTCAACAGATCCCGTATCATCGAATTTCTTTATTATTTTTTTTTTATTCCATTAACCGTAATTTGTACATCTGGATATTTTTCGTTGAATAGTTGAATTGTGCATAGCTGTACGAAGCATCCCCAATACCTTCACAAGATAAATTCTTTTTAGAAGAGTTATTGTAACAGAATGACACTTTGAAATGTGTATTATTAAAATTTGACTATAAAATGATAGTAGTATTGCTTGAAATGTTGTAAGCATAGATTCCTAGATCTTATCGATGATAGTTCTTCTTCTTGAAAGATAAAAATAACGGTTTCATGAAATTGTGCCGATTATTTTCAAATTTTGCAGTTATTATTATTTTTCGATTCTGAACAGCTTTTCTTAATAAAATTTTGCTCTATGATACACAAAAAATGTGTCTTACCTGTAAAGAAAATAGTTTTTGCTCCACCACCAAGGCGGCTTTGAATTAAAAAAATTAAAAATATGATGAAAATTCATTTCCAATGCAGTAGGCCTTAATCTGAAAAACTCGTTTTGAAATTCCAAAATTTTGGGTCATTTACACCTATAATGAACTCTGTGGACACACTATAACAAATGTGAAATATGTGAAAACATTTCAATATCATTTACCTGAAATTCCTGAAACGACCATTTATTTATATTTTATGCTGGCATGTTTATAAACGTCCATACATTTTCTATTACATCTTACTTCTTTAAAATTGATAAGAGTACAGTTAATATGTGACTGTCAATTTAATTTAAACTCCCACATTTACATTTTCTAGATTTTCTAGCGGTATTATGGAAAATATGTGGATAATAGAATGAATACCAAATTCACTTCCTACCAACACAACATTTTAATTAATCATCAATGTGGTCTAGCCCAAATATATTTTAAGTACCTGCTGATTTTTTTTAATTGGGCATAATAAAGTACAACGCTCTTAATCTTTATGAAATTTATGTAACGGATAGGTTGAGTGTGTAGAATTTAAAAATATACTAATTAATCTTTATGAGAAAGTTAAACGTTACTGCAAACTATAAACCTGAAAACACTTCTTAGTCATACAAGCATATACACATGTGTTAAGAATACAAAGAAACTATAATAAAAATACGAGATATTTTTGCAATTAACTTCCAATGTGACTATATGCATATGTAGATGTTGGTCTATTTTATTTTGTATCCTAAGAAATGGGGATTACTGTCTGGGTCATCTGCCTTTTTATATGTAATGAAAAAACATAAACGTATACATAAATATCATGACTCGTGACTGACTTATTTTCAGTTTCAAAGACGATATTGTGTGTAAAGCCTAACTAATTTGTGGTAGGCGTTAAGTTTTAAAGTAAACTATAATATATTCTGTGAAATGGATATTCTAAACCAGTTGCTTTATGAACAGTGCCTACTTGATTTCTTTTTATTTTTACGAAAACGGTGCATTCTGCATTTTATTACTAAGATACTTTAAATAAATGTGTTGTTTTAGTAGTGACTTTTATGACAGTTACACTTTAACATGCAGAATTGATTTTTTTAAGGGCACTCTTAATTTTTTTATGTGCGTTTGATTTATACATTTCTAATTTTAATTTAGGCAAATAATATTAGACTACGATGGAGAATTTCCAATTGTCTAAAATTATAAAAACTAAATTCAAGAGTTTATACTATCTTAATTAAAATTTGAACCTTCATTAAAACAAAATTTCGGGAAATTATCCAATTGTTTGTAAATTTCAGATCTTTTGATATTTTCAAGAAACCAAGTTTTTTTCCAGTACTGCAAACGTGTAAAACTTCAAAGTAGTTGCTATCGTAAATATGACCAGAGGGAAGAATATGGGCGAACACGGATTTTTGAGAACTGTGATTGTTCCTATCAATACATAAAATATATTCTCAAAATCTGTTTGTAAAAGAGCGACTAGTTTAACCGGTGTAATTAGAATCGCAAGACGTTACAAGCCCCCTATTTGTTCAACTTTTTCTTTAGTTTCCATTAGTAAAGATTTTAATTAGTAAAAGAAACGATTATATTATGTTATTATAAGTTTTTGTTTTTTTTATAATAATAATTTAATATTAGTCAAGTTGCTTTGGTATGTGTGAATCTTTGCGATATTGCAGGCTCACATTCCATTAATAAGTAATTTGATTGTAATTCTCATTATATTTAGAATTTACATCAGTTCTACATACATAAAGACAAAATTTACATCGATTGGGGCTTGAACCTTGATGGCGCAGTTGGTTAGCGCGATACTCTAGCAAAGTAAAGGTCATAGGTTCAAATCCTACTCGAGGTAAACTTTTTATTTATGTATTTAATAAAATTAATAATAATTTTGATTATATTATGTTGTTTAAAAATATTTAGAAACAGGAAAACGATGGGCGTATGAATAGAAGTGATCTCTATAGTTACTGGGTGTGTGATGAAAATGACATTTTATTGAATAAGCTTTGTATTAATTTATTAGGATAACCGACACTATTAACAAGTGAAAAGGTTATGTTGAGTTCTTTATTGAAATTATCTTGATGAAAAGGTAAATTAAAAATATACAAAATTATTTCTCTAATAGCCTCCGGATACCGCTGTCATAAAATGAAAGTGATTGTGACCAGAGTTCGGCAGATTACTTGAAAAAGGTAGTTAGTATAACTACTAACTACTCTATAAAAAAAGCAATTTAACTATTTGGTAGTTAAACTGCTTTTGTAAAAAAGTAGTTCAATTATTAACTACTAAGTAGTTAGTAGTTAAAAATGAAACTACTTTAACTATAAATCAAACTTGTTTCGCTATAACGTTATAACGTATACCAGTACCGTGTTCACTAAAAAAAATTATCGTTTTTAGCAGTACTTTTCTTTTAAAATTATAAACATATTGTTGTCATTGCTCATACTTTCTATTTCATTTCTACCTACTGCAAAATATCTGGGATTGTTTTATGTCTTTGTTTTTTATTTGGGTCGTAGTCTGAATCGGTATCGCTGATGTTTTGTGACTGAACGTTCAGAATCAACACTGCACAAAAATATAATTTTTCAAAATGTTTAATTTTTAGAGCAACTTTTTTAAATTACAAATAATAAAACTTGCCAATATTATGCGTTATACGAAAAAAAGGTCGCATAAAAAGTTACTTCCGTACACAATGTGGGCGAATTTGCATTACATACCCGCTAACTTCGTTAATATCAAGATATTTACATTTGATAATAAGTACTTCTAAGTAATTTTTTGTGCTCTTTTCAACTTTCTGATTTGAAAACCCTCGCATTAAAAAAACAAAAGAGCAGTGACAAGTTTTGTTTTGTTAAATCGAAAAACCTGAATTTTATTATAAATTGATGCCCTATATAATTCTGAATATGACACCATTTTTATTTTTATTTTAAAGTAATAAATAACTTAGTTAGAAACAATAAAAGAAATTGTTGTAGTAGGCCATGTCGAAACTTAAAATAATGTATAAAATAAAATTCAAGGTGTTGCATTTAAAAAAATCACTCTACATGTCGCTGCCTTTTTTTTGTTTTAATGAGAGCGCTAGTTCCGCCCTCTCAGCTATCATGCTTGCTTCGATTAACTGTGCTTTTATTGTTTATAAAAAACGTATTTATCGCTTTAAAAAAAAAATAAAAATTGTGTCATTCAGAATTTTATTGGGTTTCAATTTATAAGATAAAATTCAGGTTGTTCGATTTAAAAAAATTACTCTACTTGTCGCTGCTCTTTTGTTTTTTTAATGCGAGGGTTTTTAATCAGAGGATTGAAAAGAGCACAAAAAATTACTTAAATATGCTTATTATCAAATGTAAATATCTTGATATTTACGAAGTTAGTAGCTGTGTAATGCAAATTCGCTAACCCTGTATATTACGAATCAGAATAAGCATGCTATTCCCCCAAAAGTCCCTTCAGATTCAAAATTTCAATAAAATGGAAAACACTAAACAACTAGACTACTAACTACCTAACCTAGTAAAAATTCTATTAAAATCTCATAAATAAAATATGCTACTTTTTGGTTACCGCACTGGCGAATCAATTTTATTAATAAAAATATATCTAATACCACTGTTAATTGGTATACTAAATTTTAATAAAAAATTGAAAGAAAAAGTACGAACATAAAGAGAAAATTAACTAATTACTTATTCTGTTTTCTGACTTACCTGAAAATCAATCACATCACTGAGATTATTTTGTATTTTCAAATATAATTATATAGTACCAATCACTTACTAACTCTTTACTTCTACGTTACCTATTCTCATTTGCGCTATAGTACCTTCGGGGGTGAGAGTGCAGTACAGTGCTTTGACAAAACAGCGCCAGCGATGCCATGTCTCCGCAAAACAAACAAATCCGATTATTTTAATATAGCATTGTGACAAAATTGATTTTTCAAAGAAAATTTATAAAAAAACAACCGCAATTTGGCCTTTATGGTATTTAGGTATTTAGCATTAGAAAGTTTGGAATCAGTCAAATTTACAAAGTAAACCAATCACAAATGTAATTACTTAACAATAATGATCGTGTATAGTAAGCCATTAACTGACATTAACAGATAAAGAGTAAACATATCTTGTACAAAAATTAGTTTAGTGGCACAATCAAAAATGTAACTAATCATCGAATAATAAGACAGGTCATTAACAGGATAAAATAAAAAATAAAGAAAATACGTAAAAAAAAGTACTTTTGTAGTTAACTACTGCCGAGATCCGGTTGTGACATCAGCCAATCGCGCACAAACGCTTCAACAGCAGTATAGACGTCAAATCTTAGTTCTGAGCTTGTTTTAGTGGTCCAAACAAATGATAATCGCAGGGCGATAAGCGGGTACTTTTCGGAGGGTGTTCCAATGTAGTCCAGGACATATTCTCATTCTTTTGTCGAATTTAAGCAGCTGTGGTGCAGAAATATAACTGCCAACAAAAGCTGGTAGTAGCATCCGTCGTTCACGGTACCATGTCCACGACGAAAATAAATTAAAATAAAGCTAGGTGAATGCTAGTGCATTACAGGACTTTCTTGCAAAATACTAAAAAATATATGGGGTATTTTTATATCATTGAAATATTGAGATGTTTTAGAAATATTTAATAAAAACCAAAAACTGACCCTAATAAACCCCCATATCCGAGACATACAGATATCATGGCCGATCTTAACGAAACTTGGCCAAAAGTGGTAGAATGAGCTAATAAGTTGATTTAACGATAGTGAAAAAAAGTCGATTGCATAACCTTCTATACCTACATATATAGATTGAAAATTAAAAATAGATATCTCGCTTATCTTTCAAGATAACTTTGGACTCTCTCATATCATTTTAAAGCAAATTTCGCTCCCATTCAAATAAAGTAAGAATATGTATGAAATACCAACAATACGAGGAATGTTTTCAATTTCCGGAAAAACCAAAAGTAATGTTTTCGTCAGGATATCATTTCATTAGCGCAAATGAACAAAATTTATTTCCAAAATCCCAAGTTTGTAACCAAAATAGTTAGAAAGCTATAACTTATAACAATATCAATATTAAATATTTCAAAATTAATATCTCCTACACTAGTAGCTTTAGAAGAAGCAGGTTAGTTGCATTCACAAGAGGGGCTGGTTGCCTAGAAAAGATAAAAAAAATGCTTGGAGAGAATTTTGAATAAATCAATTTCGAATAATTGCTTAAGTTTGATTCCTTAAATGTAGGCAAATTTATACCATAATTTATTACGTAAAGAAATCTCTTTAAAGAACCTTTATTTAACTACGCATATCTATGTCCAATTCTTTTATATCTTGAACGGTATCGGAAATATTTATACAAAAAAAAATGTATATGTGACTGTAACTGCGGCCAGATTCAATTCTACAAGTTTAAAAAAATTGCAAAAACTTTCATTTCATGCGAGTTATTGATGACCTGAATTTCAATCTTCTATGTTAAAATTTGAAAATTCGCCCCCAAAATAACCTTATTTTCACCAACTGTGTTGCGTTTAAAAGATTGTTTTGTCGACATTATTTTCTCGTAGGCATTCATTCCAAATTTCATCAAAATCGTCTGTATAGTCTCGGCAGGCGATTATCCATAGACACATACACAGACATTTTGAAAAATTTTCAGGGAGTCGTAAAAATATTCAGATTCATTTTTATTCCCATACTGGCTTGTTTGGATTCCGGTGTTTATGCATCCAAGTTTTATCGCAAATAGCAGTGCGGTTCCCTTTCAACGTGATAGCGTGTCAAAAGCCTTTCGCACGCACGCCTCCAGACAGTGATGTTTCTAATCTTCACTGAGAACGTAAGGAATCCTCTAGCGGTCACTTTTCGAAACCCAAGATTGTCAGTAATCATAGTCTGCCGAAGTCACTTCCGACCTCTGAGGCAATTAATTGTTGATCGCCGGCCATCCTCGTGGAGGCGGAGGCGAATTGTCTCCTATGGTCGTTGGATGACGTCGCTGACTAACATTTTCAACTGTTTCTTGTTCTTCTAACAGTTGTTTGTCCACGCGAAGTCTTCTTAGGGATACTATTCCCCAAGTGTGCATTTTCAATACGGTGGGCGGTTTTACGCTTTCTGTCGTGAGAAACTTAATCATTTTTTACAACAGACCTCTTGCTGTGACATCACGAGACTGACTAAAGCATCGTGCGAGGTACTAAGTAGTATTAATCTGTTTCAGGCATTCCTACATATAACGCTTAGACGCCACGGTCCTCTCCGTTCATCTTCCGCGCGCGCTTATGTTTAATTCACCCTCGTATTGATATGATTTATAGTAAAATGTTCATGTATAGGTGAAGATTTTTTTAGTTAAGGTGGAATCCAGCAAATTAATAGAGTGTTTTGTTTTTCTAAGTTATAAAGAAAAATTTCGGCGAAAAGTGAAGGAGGCAATCGCTTTATATTGGGAGACCCGTTTTTGTTCCTAAGATTATATATAATTATAATAAAATACTTATCTTTTTTGGGATTTTTAATGGTGTATTTAAATTATACAATCTAAACGTTTGGATAACACTTACGGTTATCTTCGTCAGTAGTAATATTTGTAAGAATTGTTAAAGATGTTGTAAACAATTTTGTCAAAGTTGAAAAATTAAAACATAAACATCAGCCTGCTATTAATACAACAGTTTGAGAAACGTAAAAAGCCAACTCTAAAAATTAAATTTCAAATTTTAGTAAAGAATAACTAGAGGTCATTAAAAATTAAATATTGTTAAACTGCCTTAAAGATGACAAACCAGAACACTCTCTACGACGAAAGCTAACAATGGAATTTGTCAGCCAAAAACACATTTAACAAAATTTAATCGAGTTATGATGTAAGTGTAAAGTTGTGAAAAACTTCAATTTGAAATTAAATTAAAAATCCCAAAAAAGATAAGTATTATATTATGAGTGTTAATGGTGTAAGTTTACATTTTCATATATATAATTATAGTTGAAGAAATTTTGTTCTTAACACATTTAAAAAAAATTCTAAGGGCAGGTTACACAATTTCGGGTTAAGCCAGGATTACTTTAATCCTCGAATAAAGAAATATGGTTGGTCAGTTTTTGAGAGATTGATATATTCGATAGATGTTTCTACCAATCATACTTCTTAATTTCAGGATTAAACTAATCTTGGGTTAACCCACCCTTGTCTAACCTAGTCCCTAATGAATGAGCATTCACTGTTTGAGAGTAAAGACGTCATTAAGTAACACCTAATTCAGATTCAGAAAAGATTCATAATAGCAAAATATTTGATGTATGTGAACTTAAAGTGTTTTTGTATTGTTCACAAAAATGTATCTTCTTTTTGAATCTGCCAAAAAAATTTTTTAAACAACTCATTTGGAGTTGTAGTGACAAATTGTTCAATAGCGAAATTTGGCGGCAAAAAAATTCCTAAGGTGGAATTTAAGTGTTTGTTCAAAGTTTTTCAATACCTGGACAACGATTAATTTTGTAACAAAATGTGAAGAGATATTTTTAAAGACAATTTAATTTCATATAACTTGTCTATATATAAAGTATTTTAATACAGCGCCAAAATGCATTAAAAATTAATTCAATCGGATTGAAAATGCTTAAACTGTATCATCGATATTTTTATAGAAGCATGGATTTTTTTTAATTTTATTAACCTCTATCTGAGACGAAATTTTAAATGTCTGTCTGACATAAATCCTTGCCTTTGTTTTTACAATGTTGCCTATTTTCGCTATGAACGTATCACTTGCTGTGTTTCAGCACTCAAATTTTTTTTAATATAAATTCAAATTTAGTTCAAAATGTGTGTAACGATTCGCCACTGCATTATGCAAACTTTTTTAACGAAACCACGAAAAGTTTCATTTGGAAACTTATCTAAAATTGAATTATCTTTAAAAAAGTATTTTACACCTTTAGCACTTCTTCTTTTCTTCTTTCAGCCTTGATTTATCCACTGCTGGACTTAAGCCTCCTCCAATTGTTTCCATGAGTTCTTATCTCGGGCGATTTTCATCCAATTTCTCCCGGCAAGATTCTTGACGTCGTCGATCCATCTTTTCGGGGGTCTTCCTACACTTCTTTTTGTTTCACGGGGTCTCCAGTTTACTATTCTATGTGTTTAGCACTTTAGCACTACAATTGGAAATTTTAGATATACTCACAAAAGGTACCTACTTTAGAAACACTCCTTGAGCTACCTTTTTAAGGCTTACGTATTACTCTAGGAAAAAAATGTTATGAAGAAAGCTTATTTAAAAATGAATAACGTTTAATACTGTACTGTATTTTTTCTAAAATTAAAATCAAAACGTTCATAAAAGTAAAAATTTGATTTGCAATTATATTTCTGGTTTCCGCAATTACACACACAAAGTTTAATAGCATTACAACATGGCTTAGTTTATTTATAATTGTTAATTACATTCCTTAAACAATTAATAATAATTGCACCAATGCAAATTTTGCCAGAAATTGGTTATGGAAATTAAAACATTTATGGCAATTGATTCAGTGCAAAAAAAAACTATAATTATCGTTTAAGCAGGATCTTGAATTATTGCAAAAAATTTGAATAAATTCTTAATTACAGGGTTTATGCTGCACGGTATCCAGAAAGGCATCGTTACGAGAAATGAGTTTTTGAGCGATTGGCGATGCGTTTAACAAATACCGGAGGTATTCATTGTCTCGTCTTTCCTAGACGTGCTAGAGGCCGAACTGAGGAAAATATCACAAACGTACTAGTGTACACAGAATTTAATCCTCGTAGAAATACTAGAGATATTTCTAACGACATAGGCATTACCTAATCTATCGTCAAACTAATTTTAAAAGACCTACAAGACATAATGCCCTGAAATATATACCTTGTGTTATTAATGTAGTTTAATTAAACAAGTTTTATTTTAAATTTAGGCTACACCCGTACCATGCAGGTCTCCATTAGGCATTAACACCCCTTGATTTTGACTAGACTATCATCAAATATACTATGAACGGATGAGGCTCTTTTTAATAGCGATGGGCACGTGGATTTGCGTAACATGCATTACTTGTTGCAAACCAACCCATTAGATGTAAGAGGTGCAACATCAAAGCAGGTGGAGCGTAAACGTTTGGTGCGATATATTGGGAGGAATCATCATTGGGCCATTTATATTTAATGAAAAACTGACCGGTGAAGTTTTCGCAGGCTTTTTCTTATGCTAGCGTTTGATCGAAGCACTTGTGCCGAGAGAGATAGTTACATAAGAATATTTTCGCGCGCGCTCCTCGGAGCAATCCGTTTTAGGATCTCTACGTACCGGGTTTGTGTAGTTTTCACCACGCAAATTCGGCTATAAAATGAGCGACGACTCGAGTGACTACGACCTCCGGGAGTCCGTGAGAATCGTACTCCTCGAAACAGCGAAGACACAAATCGACACGCTGAAGTCACACAATCAGTACTTAGAAGGGAGAACAAGGACCATGGAGGACAAGATAGTATCCCTGGATAGCATTATAGAAAAAATGAGGCAGGATATGATCGCTAGACAGGCCCCTGTAACGGCGCCGGCTCCTGCGGCGATACCCATCGTAACACCAAACGAAGAAAACCCTCCGCGTCGCAAAAAGAAGAAATAAGGCACGGACCGAAAACAGAAGAACCTTCGACTGAACCAACAGCCGGAAACGAAATGGAAGTACATCGAATTCGACTCGAAACTTCAGGAAGCAAACAGCGGTTCAGACGCCCCCTCCGAAGAAGACGGATTTACACCCGTCACTAGGAAAGGCGGCATTAAACGCCAGCGAACTGAAGCGAAAACGCAAATACCTCCCGCTCCAACCACGATAGAAAAAATACCTGCGATTATACTACATAATCAAGAGGACTACACAAAAGTCCTCGATAAATTACTAGAAGTAAACATCACCCCAAAATCAACAAACACACTAAAGACTGGCATCAAAATAATGCTATACAACGAAGACGAATACAGAAAAGCAACAAAACTTTTCGACAACGAAAAATTCCAATTCAATATCATATCTACTGCAAGAAGAGAAACCACTGAGAGCAGTGATCAAGGGAGTTGCACTAGACGACAATATAATTACGACGTTAGAATCAGATCACACAAATGGGATTCGAAGTAGAAAAAATTAGTCGGATGTATGCCGGGCCTGGCCGCAGGAAGACCAGCATGGTGCTATCAGCCTGCCCAGGTCCGACATATTTGGACTCAAATCGATCGGGTACCTACGAATCCGAGTTGAAACCCCACATCGACGCACTGGCATAGGGCAATGCCATAATTGCCAGCGCTACGGTCACAGCACGAGTGGATGCCACACAGCAGCGAGGTGTGTAAAGTGCGCGGGGTCGCATGATACACGACAATGCACGATAACGAGGGAAACCGGAGAACCAACGAAATACTGTAACTGCTCCGGTCACACACGTCTAACTACCGCGAGTGCCCGGCAAAACCTGAACACGAAACACGAAAACAACACTTAAGACCACCAATAAGAACAACAGACTACCACATACGCGCAAATTTCCGCAAATCCGACCAAACCAACAAATAGAACTGAAGACGAGGATTTCGCACTAGTAATGAAAATAGTAAAAGCCCTCAGACAAGAAAATCAACTCTAAATACCAACGAAACAACCACAGGCCGTTAAAATCCCATCCTCAACATCCACATTAAACGGAAAAAACAAGATGAAGGTATAAAGGGATTCATCACGAAGTACCGCAGCAAATCTATAAAATGATAAAAATGGTGAAGTTTACATTAATTTTCTGACCAACGAATTGCCAGTTATTTTATAAAACGTGCCCATTTTTCGGCAAATGTCCGTAAATTTTTGGACAGAATATTGCTTGACAGAAATGATAAGTAGGGGAAGTTATTTTCGTAGCCAGCCAGCTATTCATATTAAGAAACAATTTATATCAAAAATAGAAAAAACGTTTTACCTGATCTGACTTGTTTGGATTTTAATTTTTTAGGGCGTTCAAAGATATTGTTTACTTATACAAACCAAACTACCAGGGAAAATATGATAGAGCGGATAAAGAACGCCATTCGCCATATTCCAATAGCAGAAGTAGAGACTGCTGTTTTGTTTACGCGTGAGAGGTTGCGGCTCAGGAAATTACTAATGCGACATAATTCAAAAAATAAATTCTATTATCCGCTCTAAATTAAGCATACGCCTTCATGGCGATAATCAACATACTAGGTTTTGTTCATATTGTTTCGATTGTTTAATAATTAATAAATTTTAAAAATTAATGATAGTTAAAAACGTGTTCTCTAATTCTGTTACTTGTAAAATGTATTTTTACATTTATTGTCATCCATATCTTTGGAAGAGTGGAAGACGTAGCGAAACGTGAAGCATCCCTGAAATGGCAGTGGGCTGGGCATATTATGAGGCGAGAGGATGGTAGGTGAAGCCGAAAAGTGACTGAGTGGGGGCCACGTACGGGGAGAAGAAGCCGAGGGAGGCCTAGAGCCCGGTGGAGGGATGACTTGGCAAAAGCAGCTGGCACACGTTGGATGGGAGTAGCGGTAGACAGAATTTCATGGAAACAACTAGGGGAGGCGTATGTCCAGAAATGGAATAATTAAGACGCTGATAATGATGATGATGATATCTTTGGAACGAAACAATACACCGACTTACGGTTTTCACCAATTTCTGTATTTTTCTCGCTCTTTTTCGTGAGTTAATAATTATACCCGTACATTTAAAATTTTCGAGAAAATTGCAAAAATTTACGGCTTTGCCACACAATACCATCTGCCGACTAGGAAAAAAAAGCTGAACCGACAATGTTAATATTTTATTAGAAACACCCAAGAAGCCCCTCTCAAACGAGACTCAGTTTATTAAAATAGGTTGTATTCAAAAAAAGTATGACATTTTCTTAAGTGAACATATACTCATCCCCTCCCCTTATTCCACAAGATAGAGAAAAGTTCTAAAAAGAAAATGTTTCTAGTTTATAACAAAACTATTTTGAATATATCTTGATAATGCCGATTTAAGAGAAAAATGCTATGTTTTTCTAGCGGCCATCGCAAGAACTTGAAACTAATATCCAACAATTTCTGCTGGTTTTACTATCAATATTTTTCCCGAACTGTGCGATGCGTAGTTTCTCATATACAGCCGGCCTCCTTTATTAATGGACCACCCAGTACACACTACGATTTGATTGTACAAAAAATCATTAAAGTTTAATAAATTTAAGGAAGTATTTTATGTTTTAATTTTATTAATTTACTCGTTTCTTATTGAATCGACTAAAATTATTGAAGGTGGGGGGAAGGTTTTTCGAGTCGGGTGACTCAAATTTCCATCTACTGATGGTTATTTGAATTCCTCAAAAGAAAATAATTGCAGGAATTGATGGAAATGAGAGACTTTCTATATGAGCATTGAGCAACTCGCCCAAACCGTTGAAAGGGAAAAAAGTCAAAATTAAACAGCAGAAGTTCCTGTTGTCACAACTGTACTCACTAAGTCTAACTTCGTTTGAAATGTTGTGTTGTAGAACGATTTTACCATTGAATAAGACATTGGCAGAATGCAAATCTCAACATATACTGTGAAACATTAGTTAATTACTTTTCTTTTAGACAAAATGTAACACGACGGTGAAATGAAAGAATACTTAAAACTACTTTCAGAAGAAATAAAGAAATGTATTTACAAAAATTCCAAACAAATATTGTAAATAAAAGTACGATTTTTCTGTTTTTTTTTCTCCTGATTGGAAGTACGAGTTATTGTAACGCCATCGGTCACGAATCTAATAATTTAATAAATAGATTAGGTACAGCATTCTATGTTTACATTGTCTGTAATAATTATTATTACAACACCTTGTCCACTGGTATTTTGTAATATATGATATGAATTTAAATAGCAGTGAAGTATCCAGGCAATTTGTTTCATATCTGTTTGCAATTGCATTATTGAATTCACAGCTAATTTCAATCTATGAGCTTTTAAAAGACAGTTGAGTAGCATAAATATTTGATTGATTGCATTGACTAAAATTAAAACTAAAATTACAGTGAATTCCACTTTTGTCTTCGTACATTATTTAAACTTGTTATGTTGGTATTTTCACAAAGCTTTATTACAAATTACATTATTTAGATGCTACAGTATCAACATTAGTAGCATCGTGTATAATTTATCGTTAATTTCTTTTAAATTTTATAAAATATTTGATAATAAAAAGCAATTCATACACACTACCATCGTATATTTGGTGACAAAATAGACTCTTGTCCGCATTTACGGCATTGTGTGTTTTTAATTAGCACAAATTCAATGTTTTTATTAATCAAATTTAGATAGATTACAATTAATTGAATAGTAATTTTTTTATTGTTTTACCAAATAACTTAAATTTGTACTGAATTAATTTGATGGCTTGGTCATAGATGATATTAGATTAAAGTGATTAAAATTCATATTTATTGATTTATTTTATAAATTATTCTTACAGCAAATGTCTAGAGCTTTATATAAATACAATCTCCCAGCATGTAGAAATAGCAGTCGACAAATCGCTTTTATTCACTTGTGTTGTCCTAGTCCTAAATACGTTCGTGATCAAAGAGACTTGCTATAAAAAGCTTAAGAAGCTGGAGGTCGAATCTGAAATGTGTGTTTTCTTGAATTCGTATCTCCATCATCAAAGTTCCACTGCAGAATTTTGACTTTTTTATGCTGTCTACTACTCACTTTGTAACCTGCTTTCTGAACCATTATAAAGGCTTTTGTCAACAAACAACTAAGCAAGAGTTTATTAAACGCTTCGGACACGTCTATCATCCTAGAGCCGTTAGAAAGTCGATCTTTCATAATGTAGTACATTTCGTCTATTGTATAATTTCACGACTAAAAAAAAAAAGTACAGCACAGATTTATGTCCGTCATAAATGTAACTTGTAATAGTCATTTTTATGCTTGCGCCGCTTTGTTAAGGACTCCAGTACTAAATAAGTTTTAAATAAAGATTTGCATGTATAATGAAGGCTGGATTTACACCAACCTTTTCGTAAGCAAGTATTAAAAGTATTTTCTCAAAAGTTGCTTTTTAACTTTGTTTAGAAAGATTACGTTTGCCAGCTTTTTACCTAAATATTTAGATTATAATCTTTTAACACAAACTGTATAAAAATCTATCGCTTATGCTTTTTCGCGCAACATATGCTAATTTTTCATCTCGGTGCAAATTCAAACAATGATATCATAAGAAACAAGAAGAAAATGAATCGACTTCCTCAATATTATAAGCTTGCCCAATTGAGCTAACACAGAAAAGTGGGTCTATTTAATATTTTCCTTAAATTGTGTAACAAACTAATTTGGTAATCTAATTTAGGTAATTTAAGAAACACATTTAAGAAATTAAAAAGTAATTAATTTAGTTACGAGTAAGTTATTAGCTTCACAATTTTAGCGTTTATTCATTGTCTTACAAGAACATGTCGGTTCACTTGAATTTAATTTTAAAAAAAAGTTCATTCGGACATTTTGTAATTGCTTGTCTGTTATGTTAATCAAACAAAAGTTGCGGTTTTCTTTATTGAATGACCTATATAATTTATGAAATACTGTAGAGTGAAATTTTTTTACATTCGTTGTTGTACCTATTTATAATTTTATAGCAATGATTAAATTATTTATAAAACAACAGTAAACTTAAAATTATTTTATTAAATTGGCAAGAAATGTCTGGATATTACATCTACCAAGCGGCTTTTGTCATTCCAAAACATTCCACTGGACAACAAATTTTAACTTTTGGAATGTTTCTGAGATAAAAATGCTTGAGTGCTGTTTAAAGGAATATATTAAACATGAAAATAACTATAAAATAATTTTTGTGGCCGTAATTAAGAAAAAAATATCGTTTTTCGTTGCTTTACTTGATGCACATACAGTGTGTCCCATACATATGGGAAATTATTTTATTTGATAATTTTTGAAAAAACTTTCCCCACAGAAAAGTTCTTGACCAAAACCAAAAATGCACTCATAAAAATTAAAAGAATCGTACCATATACAGGATAAACCAGAAAACAGTAATTCGACTCAACAGTAAAGTACCTACCATTATTTTTGATAATACAAGAAAATGTCACTTAGAAAAGTTGTTTGGAATAAAACGTTATGCACCAATATGAAATAACAGCCGATTGTGTTAACTTTCTCGAAAATTTTTTATATACCCTAATTATCTGAATCTATAAAACTGGCATAATGAAAAGTTGTTAAATAAAAAAAAAAATTTACATTATTGACCTTTTTTTCAAAAGTTTGTTCCAACAATTGAGTTAAAATTTCGTTAACATGAGATTGTTAAATTTTACCTATGTAATATCTGCGTTATCGATGACTTTTTTCCATTTACGCCACTAACGGTGTTTAAAAAAGATAGTTTTATCATTTTGAACAATAATGTGATAAAGCTATGGACATAATATTCAAAGTAATGTAATACATGTGCCTGTTTCTTGAAAATACTTCTTTTAAATGCAATTGGAGAGATTTTCCGGGAAAAACAAAGAGAAAATCAATGTAGAAAGAAAGGCAGGTTTAATTAATACACAACGGCCTCCTTCAATATAAAAACATTGTGCAATAAAATTGTAACTCAAAATTCATAACTAAAACCATAATACAGGAAACAGTTTTTAGAATTCGAATTGAAACAATCTCTAAACTATCACATCAACATATCCACCTTCTCTTTTCATGCAAGTTGCAGTTCTATAAATTTTTTTAACACTTTTTTAATAACATCTGCAGGTATACTTTCAATCGCCTCCCTTATCTTTGTTTCCAAGTTGTCGATGTTATTGAAGGGGCGATGTGAATACGCTCTTCCCTTTACATAACCCCATAGAAAATAATCTGAGGAAGTCATGTCAGTAGATCTAGGCGGCCAATTAATTTATGGTTAAAAAGTTTTTGCAGGTACTCTCGAATCACCCATGTACTGTGGCATGGCGCTCCGTCGTGTTCGAA
Source organism: Vesta saturnalis (assembly GCA_036346205.1). Lineage (NCBI taxonomy): Eukaryota > Metazoa > Arthropoda > Insecta > Coleoptera > Lampyridae > Vesta > Vesta saturnalis. The sequence continues at coordinate 230,360 of JARFJB010001053.1, forward strand.
CTAGATATGCAGTCTTTCCTCTAATGGTAATTCGTCCAAAAATTTGGCAATAAATCATTGATTCAACTATTCTGTTCTTGTAAATTTCGCACCAGACATTAGTTTTAAACGAATACTGATCACGGAGCTATCTTGAAAAATTTGGATTTGTATCACTCCACCAACGGAAATTTTGAGAGCATACTTTTCCATTAGAAGAAAATGTGGACTCATTCGTAAACAAAATATTTCTAGTGATGAATGATGAATCTTTCAGCTCATCTTGAAACCATGAACAAAATTCACTGCTTCGTTCACAATCTCCAGGCTTTAAAGCATGGGTAAATGTTAGTTTATACGGATGAAATTTTTCAACCTCAAAATTCTTCCTATTGTGGTTTTGCTTACTTCGGCAGGCAGAGAAACCGAAATTTTCCGGACAGAGGTATTGGGATTTTCTACAACACATTGCATTATTTGCAAGTGATTTTCTACATCAGTGGTCTAATGCTGATTCTTAAAATTATTTAAGATACTTACACATGCCTTGAATCTGGTAACCACGTTACGTACTGTACTGAAGTGAATAATTTTATTAGGATGTCTCGTATTGAAAATCTCTGCTCCTTCTCTATAACTGTTATAGTTATATCCTACTATTAGTACAATCTCAATTTTGTCTTCAGTGGTTAATTTGACTGGCATGATTAAAAGTCTGCAATAAGATATTAGACACATAGTCTGTCAATATTGACATTTCAAATTAATTTTTTCATAGGTGCCTTCTTTATTATTATGACTATTTCAGTTTCTCTGACTAGTCGTATTAAACAGTGTCCGTAATTAAGCTCTGCTTAAGTCACCATTAAAACGTCGTTAAAAATTGTGCAATACCATATTTATGAAAATTAATTAATTGATTCTAAATGCAGTATTTACAATCAATAGGCAAATTTATTAGACTTCAATATTCAGTCCATATATACATATTTTATTATATTTTCTTAATTTGTACTGTTAAATATTTTAAACTTTAGTAGTGTAAATGTTAGGGAAGACATCAATTACATCGATAAATTTTAAAAAGCTCACGTTAACTAAATTTTAAGTCAATCATTTTAACAAATTTCGTTTTTTTTTAAAAAAAGGTAAAAAATCTAAATTAAAATTGGAAAAAGAGATTTAGCATTTTAAATATTTTTGAAAAAATTATAGTAGATGGCTGTTACTTATTCTTGTATTTTCAAAAATAAGACTACTTTACTCTTGAATCAAATTACTGGCTTATGCTTTAGATGGTCCGATTCGTTTAGATTTTTATGAGTGCATTTTGGGTTTTGGTCAATGCAGAACTTTTCTGTGGGAAAATAATTTCCCATATGTACAGAACTTTATGTGAGACACTGTATGTGGTACTACACTCTCGTCGAAGATTCCAGCAATAATCTGCCAACGTTGAAACGATATCTTTTCTCCATTTCAAAGATGTCTTGATGGAAGAGTCCGCCATGTTCATCGCTGCAATCGCCACAATTTCCAGGAAAGAAATGCAAATGGGAATTTAAAAAGTGGATCTTTAATGAAATATTATATCCCACTTTGGCATATGCTTTTAAGAGTTTCCCAACACGTGTTTTGTAATTTTCCTAAGCAGCCAGTAGCTACCCCGCGAAATGCCTGCCACCCCCTCCTTTCTTGTCCTCTAAGAATTTTGTTGAACAGTTCATCACGGAGTAACGCTCGAATTTCAGACCCAATGAAAATGCCTGCTTTTATTTTTACGTCACTTAATTAGGAAATTTTTTTTCGAAAACGAAAAACCGCGGGTTTTATAGTGTCTACTGCTTTAACAAAATTTTAATAAGGCGTAATTTATATGTAAAGGGATATTAAAATTGCGCCAGGTTCAACAAGTGGAGGATTTTATGCATTTTTCTCTGCAGGACGAAATGTGTGTCTAGAAGCCCTCCTTACTCCTACTATTCCACTCCCAAAGAAAACATAAAAATTTGGTTTATCCCAAGAAAAAGAGCAACAACCTTTAGATCCAAACTTCTTTTTCCATATATACGGTTGACAGCAAGAGCTTCATTTGTTGATAGCTTTCCTTCGTATTTGGCGAATATCCAATGGGAATTAATGGCAGGAGTTACTATTATGGAGAAGCACTGCTTTTAAACTTGTTTTAGATGATAATATTTTTACATGTTACTAAAATATCTCGCTGATCAATAAAGTGTACGAATTTTTTTTTAGCGATCTCTTAAATGTGTTTTTTGACATTTTCTTTAAGGGGGTTCCATTGTTTTAATCTGGAACCTAATATTTTTTCCTTAACCCTTAGAAATTCTAAATCCGTGATAAGATCGTTGAGTTCTTCTTGGGTAATTTTATGAATTTCCTGCGACGATTCTCATTCTATGAAGGCTCTGTCAAAAGATACCCTTTCTTCCACTTATGCTTGCTCTTCTAGTACTTCTTTCTCTTATACTTTTTCTTCTTCTTCTTCTTCGGGTTCTTCCAAAACATATTCTAATGGATGTGCAGAAGCCGTAACATCTTTATTACGTTGAACTGTCAGTGAAGAAGACGAATTGTCAAGATATATGATTAATTTCTTCTTTTTCTGTGTAATGCCATTTTTTAGTGTTGGTATAGAGCTTAAATAACAAGCGATGGGATGACGTAAGGATTCTTGTCAAATCATTAAAAGACTAAATGGCAATGATCTGTTTTCAGCTTTATCCAACTTCTTAAACCTACTACACAATTAGCACAGGCACTTTCTGGTGCCCATTTTTTGCCTAGATTTCACAATTTTAAATTCAAGATATTGTTCATAACATTTTGTAGTAATTTTGCGCTTTTGGTGGTTTACTGTTTGTTGAAATCTGTTTTTTTCTCATAGCTGCCTAAAAAATCTGGTTAATACTCTTCTTTTTGAAAGAACGAGTATTTCTTGGAAACGAGAGCCAGAAATGATATTTTACGATCAAATTGGGGCTTCATGGGGTAATATAATTATAAATTAGCTATTTTTAAATCACAAACATTTTTTACTGTTGTACAGTGATTCTCTGCTGCCAGAAACTTACTAGAATTACTAAAAGCAATTGCCAAATCAAGAACTTTGTGTAAATGTACATATTTGATTAGGGTTTATAACACGCATTGTTGTTACCTGCTAACTTTTTAATTAAACGGGATGGGATACATCGTCCTAAGTACTGAATTTATGAAATTCTAATGTGAATTGTGAAAGTATTTATTAAAAAAAAATGTTAAATATTTATTATCCACAGGATCGACAACTGTTCTTCGATCGAATTATGCTTTAGTGACACGATACTAGATTTACGATTCAAATACGGTACTGGATTTGTTGAAACGCCATCCTAAAGTAGTAGGACTTTGACAGTTATTTTGAAATACTGATTCGTTATTTTTAACTCAATGCCAATTTTTTAGGTTTGTTAAGAAATTAGATATCCAAGCAAAGAAGAAGTAACATAATAAAAAAATAAATGCCGAAATTGGAATCTTCCCGTAAACTTCATAGTCGGACGAATCATATGCTACGTACACGGTTACTTCTGCCGTTTCGTTTAACGTCTATTTAATTCATGTTTTGGTAGACACTTTTCTTTCATTCCAATCCTAAGGTCCTGTGCGATTCACCGTAGAACTCCTAAAAGTCCTGCTGAAGCTGCCATTCAAAAAATCATCTTCCAACAAGGACGATGATAAACGTTCCTCACTTTGATCGTAATCTAGTTGTCTCCTAATTGTAGCGCCGTATTACTGTCGAAAATATGTTGGAATTCATAATGGTCATACCAGGATCAACTTTGTGGGTAATGGTGTCGGTAGTTTTCATATTATAACAATAGTGAAAGTGAATATTCGCACCTGCAACATCTCAAATATGTTGTTGTTACATTGCACAAGAACGTTGCACTTGAACTTTAACCTGGATATCACAGCTGTACACCACTGACCCCCAAATTATGAAAATAAGTGTTAAATCTGTAGCTTCCGATTAAGCAGTAAGGTAAGTTCTTTACCTTTTTCGTTGTTAGCACTAATGTGACAACAAAATAAATAGGTTGATCAGCTATACTCTGCCTATGCGCAGTTTTAATTTATTACCAGTAAATTACATAGAAACTAGATCTATGAAAGAATCTTTCCTTAAGTAGATTATACAAAGTTTGGACATTTAACGCATTTAACAACAAGTGAAAACTTCTATATGTTAGAGTACTGGTACAGAGGGATAACACCGATATTGTTTTCGTTGTAGAGGCTTATTTAAAAACTGTTTATAATTCTCAACTGTCCTACTGAAGATAAAGAATCAGGTTGTTGTTAGTGCTTGTAAAGGATTAGAGATTGCACACTTACCAATGGAAGAACCGTTTGCAGAATTTAAAACCAACACATCCACTACATTTAATGCCTATACGATTAACAATGTAGAAAACCATAAGTTTTTACGAAGAAGCAGCATGCTCGTATTGGTAGTGAGTTGAAGGCGAGATAACGAGCTGATAGACTAGTGGTGACACGACCTGTTTAGCATTCGGGAGGTAATGGGTTCGATTCCCGTTACCGTCTACCTTGTATGAGGTTTTTTTCAGGGGGTTTTCCTCATACACTTGTATCGGCATGGTCACTGCGTATATGCACACCATGTCCGGCTACTTAGGTGAATGCTGGGGCAGTATTTCCCCCTTCAGAACCCTAACTTCGTTTCTTCCTATCCTATCTGGACTACGCCCATCCTTAATCCCACCATGCATATATACGTAATGCATGTATGTATGCTGGGAATCCATGTTTGTGGCTGAAGGGACTTGGAAGGCTCACACAGGCCGCCTTCCTCCTTGGGGAGGGAATGAAGCACGTGACCTTTCCTTTCCTTCCTGGAGGCGAGATTAAACTTTCAAAATGTGCACGGTTAGAACATTTGGAAGATGGAATGTAGTTAATTATTAAAGATATAAGACACGTTTTGTATAAGAAGAAAGATAGATATGTATTTGAGTTTTAACACAGAAATAATATAGTGGCTATCGAAAAAAGTAGACTTGGTGAATACAGACTTAAATTATAAGGGTACAGTTAAGTTGGATATTTTCAAAGATACTCTATGTAAGCAGAAAGAAAGGACTGTATTGTGTGTAAAAATATACATTTGAATAATAAATGTCTTACTTATGTAACTAAAACCTTGCACTATTATAAAATTAACGATAGATTAACTGTACATGCTCCTTATGAGGTAGATCTGGATATTTCGTAGAAAGTAGCTGAAAGTATACCTTTGCAATGCATACAATATACAACTAGATGAGGAACAATCAGACAACCAAATATCAAAAAATGTTAACTACTTTTTAAAAAATACCGCAAGAGGACAGCTACACTACAAAAATTTCCACTAGTATTTAAAATATAGCACTATATGACAACACGAAGAAACAATCGGATAACTAACTAGAATATAAAGCTTTAGGCCACCAATCGCAACATTACAAATTAACAACCAATAGGGCTGGGACGGACATACGGCCAACCGGAACGAGAGAGGGTTAAGGTCCAGTCAAAACCAGAAACTGTAAGTGGGTGTGGTTGGAAGTAGAATACCTCAGGCCACCAATCACAATAGACCGCCTGGAGATTGGGCGTGGGATAAGGACCAATCATAATCATGCAACTGAAAGTGGGCGTGGCTTGGACGTTGCTAAGACACGTTAAGAGACGAGACTAAAACTAGGTGTGTCCTGTAAGTGGACTGGGCATGGTTCATGAGATCATATCAATTAAAATGCGGATTCCCTATTGTGTTTTATTGTTTATATAATTAAAGATAGAAGTACTAACTAGATTTTTATTTCATACGTATTTACTTGATATGACTATTTCCCTGTATAGAATCACTGTGTTCTCTAAAAATCACACGAGACCTACTTCCATTGAATAGTACCAAAAAACGTCCGAATATTTGCTTGGTATTAAATGAAATTAAATAATTTATTACTATATTCTGGATAAATGACAAATGACAAGTTATTTTGCGAGCCTCCCTTACGGTTTGAAAGCTCAACTGAGATATCACGACTTCTTGACGTAGGTTAATTCATGCTTAGCTACATCATATTCTCAGTTAAGGTTTCTATGGTTTTGCAATTACTACCATTAACTAGCAACCGTAAATATGCGATTCGATTAAAACATATAAGATGCGGTATGTTACTACCGATATTAATTCTATGTTAAACTTTATCGCTGCTTATGAAAAAAAAATTATGTGTGCATCAGGTCAGTACGTTTTGTGTACAAATTAATTGTATATGGTTTTCTTTGGCGAATAGGTAATTAATTGTATATTTCAGTTACGTGTATTTTATATAGACATACTTTATAGGTATTATAAGGGCCAAATATAATGACAAAGATCTAACAAGAAACATATGAATAAATTAAATAAAGAAAAATGTATTTTATAATTACATTAATACCAATGTTTGTTTAGTTAATTACTAAGATCGATTGTAAAGAAGAACGTAATCAATTCTTAAAATTCCGTTTATTCTTGATTCTTGAACTAAGTGCTTACTTAACGCCATTGTAGAAAAATAACTTCGTTTGATCAACGCTTCGAGAACAGCCTCTTCTTGCAATACAGTTGGGATAAACAAACATTTGACGGACGAATAACATCTTTCACCACTTAAAAGGAGTTGGCACATTTTCACGAACTTAACTAAACATATAGGCAATCATTATTTCCTAAATCTGAATTTATTGTGATAATAAAACTATATTTTCATAATAAAGACGTCTCCTTACAAATAATTGAAAGCAGTAGTTTGGAGGTGTTTTTTTCTGACTTTTAATGCTGCCTTTTAATCTATAAAATGTGCACAGCGATTGCTTGGTTTGATAGGGAAACTTTGACAACTATACTGCAAAATTAACCAAAATTAAAATTTAATTAAAATAATTTTTCCTTAAAATTAGAGAATTTGAAGCGTAAAACTCTTTTCGTTCAGTAAACTACTTCTTCAAACACTAAAAATTAAATTAGTTATTTAAAACCATTAAATATGAATTATGTTCACTAACGCAAAGTTTGTGGTAGCAGTCGTTATATTACATAACTTTATTGCAATTTTTTTAGTCGTGTAAACACTTCCATTATCGTTTTCGTAAAAATGACTAAACAAACCTTGGCGTTAATCATACTTAACTAGTTACTAATTATAAAGAAATATATCAATAATCGAAGCCCATCTGGTAAAATTATTTCAACTATAATCATGTAAACAAATTTGTTTGCATCTTTCATGAAGTTTTAATTATAAGTCCATGAAATATCAAGGATGTTCAACAGATACTGCCACTTTTATTTTATTTTAACTAAAAGAAGTGAGAAACGTTTTCATACGAATTTTGTATATATGATACGAAGGCATATGGAGTTCATCAGAGATGTAATATAATATAACAAATAGCAAAGTCATTTTTGTAATCTACTTACATACAAAAAAGGCAAACAGCGTTCATGAAATTATTATAATTAAAGATTATTAGGACCAATAAATTAACGTGTTTTTTTTGTTTCAGGTATGTACAGCAGTCCCATCAAAGTTGTACAGATAAGTATATAAGCATAGAAATGGTTTATGTGCAAAGCATATTTACTTGGTCATGGTCATCGTGGTAATAGAATAAAAATACATATTCATGTAACGGTTCGGTTATTGTTAAGGCAAAACATTTATGGTATGTAAACTCTATATACATGTTAAAAAGACGTCATCCTTTATTAATTCATAATAGTTTGTTAGTAGTACAAAAATAGATACTATTTCATTATAAATATTAGTGATGTAATACGTTTTGTAATCTTTGGTGCGACAAATGACAAACGTTTAAACATCCAATATAATGAATAATACATAAGACAACACCTTTATAATTTGTATTTGTAATTTGTAATGATAAATTAATAATTTCCTTAATGAAGAAACATGTAACTATATGAAAACTGTTTTCTGTTTTAGTTTGTCTCTGTCTCTGTGCTTCACTTGGTTTTAAATAGTAGTAGAACAGTTCAACATTTACACACGGACAGCTTTATTTTTCAAAAGTACAGTTAAAGCCTAGATTTATTGTTTAGTGAAATTAGTATGTCTATGTTATGCAATATTCTGCCTATTTGTTAATGACTATAAGTAATTCATCACGAGAATTGTTCATTTTTTTTAATTCGGAAATTTCGTAATTTTGAAAAGAAATGCGCGAGTCATCCACTCATTTTTAATGAATATTAAAAATGTATATATATATATATATATATATATATATATATATATATATATATATATATATATATATATATATAGATCATGTAAATCTAATAGTCTTCGGGCATCTATTTAGTACGGAATTATAATTTATTACATTAAGCAAATAAGGTGAGGCAGTCGCCGTTTAATACAATCTTAAAATACAATAAATCTAATTCACTATGAATAATTTTAATAAACGATTAAAAAATATTTATCAATATTTTTAATGCCCATTACATCTTTATCATTAATAATCTAATTTTGCAGTGACCAACTTTAAAAAAAAATTGGTTTATAAATTTAAAAAAATGCACAATTTTGCATCCTAAAAACAGTGCGTCACTGGTAATTTTTTGATTATTTTGAAATTATATAAAAAGTATTAGTTTGTTTTTTAAAATTTGAAGCAATTAATTTTTTTAAATTTTCTAAGCCTCTAAAAATACCTCGCCACTGGTTGGATGTTGCTCATTAACGAACTTGGCCAAGATTTTATGGCAAAGAATATTTGTACCAAATTTCATATCGATAGCTTTAATAGTTCAAAAGATATCGTGCGCGCACACACGTACACACGCAAATGCACACGCGCACACACGCGCACACACTCGCACACACGCGCGCACACTCGCACACACTCTCGCACACTCGCACACACGCACACATACGCACACACACGCCCACACACGCACACACACGCACACACACGCACACTCACGCACATTCACGCACACACACGCACACACACGCACGCACACATGCGCACATACGCGCGCACACTCGCACACACTCGCACGCACGCACACATACGCACACACACGTGCACACACGCACACACACGCACACTCACGCACATTCACGCACACTCACGCACACTCACGCACACATATGCACACTCACGCATACTCACGCACACACACACACACAGCACACACGCGCACATACACGTACACACGCACACACGCAGACACACGCAGATACACGCAAACACACGCAGACACACGCAGACACACGCAGACACACGCAGACACACGCAAACACGCAGACACACGCAAACACGCAGACAAACTCAGACACACGCACACACACGCAGATACACGCAGACACACATATACACACATATACACACATACACACACATACATACAGACAGACACGAATTTTTTCTAAAAATGTGTTTTCGTGTTGTTTAAGCAATAAAACGTCGAGAAATGCAACAAAAAATTGGAAATTTAAACCGATTACATAGCTCTTTCTTTATAGGTAAGTATATGAGAAGCAAAATAGCAAATTGGGTTAGAACTAAAACATTTTCTTTCTATATTAGAAATACGTAATCACACAATAATAAAATATCCGGTATGGAACAATATACAATCTTCCTACCTACAAAGTGGAAATTAAAAGAAATGAAATAATGTTTATTAATTTTTCTAACATAATCAAGCAACCTCTTTTAATACGTTTAATGCGTCATAACAAAAAATTGCATAGAACATAATTAATCGATGTGTTTAAGGTCTATATGTTGGTGTTTTTATATATTTGTAATAATTAGCTGCCTCAGAAATATTTGTTAAAAACCAAAAACTCCTCCTAATAACCCCGCCCCCTCACCTCCACTAAATTTCTCCCAAAATCTAATCAACTCCAGGAAAAATGAAACACACACGCACTACTACTTTGCACCCTAATAAATGTAGTAACTAATATATTATATGTTTGACAAATTGGGATGCCTCAATGACAACACTTGTAAGCTCCAAAATTCTTCTTCGTATATAAATAAATGCGAGGGTCAGAATTTATAATTTTAAGCCTAACAATTAAAAAACAGTAATTTATCATTGAAAATTGCTTTATGTTTTTTCGAAATATTCTCCTTTATGATCAATACACTTTAGCATTCGTTCGAACTATTTGTCCATAACATGGTTTTTGAACGCATAATGCCTTCTTCCGCCACGCAACATTCGGGAACAAGAAGAAGTCATTGGGTGCCGAATCAGGACTGTACGGCAGTTGACCCATCAATTCGATTTTTTGAGGGTTAAAATAATCGGTTATTAGACGAGATGTGTGAGAGCTCGCATTGTCGTGATGAAGAACGATACGACGGCGCTTGTTTGTTTTTCGCATTTCACCGAAGACTTCCGCCAAACAATGGTTGTGTACCATTCAGAATTGGCCGTTCTACGTTCCTTTAAAGGCACAGTTGTCACATGACCAGTTTTTCCGAAAAAAACAGGCGACCATTTGTTTCGAAGTGCTTCGGGCGCGAACAAATTTCGTTGGATTTGGCTGATCTTGAAACACCCACACAGTCGACTGCTGTTTACGTTCCGGCTCGTATGCATATATCTATGATTGGTCGCCTGTTACAATCTGATATACGTCTTTGAAGCACCGCCATTGTGTGCACCAATCAACGCGAGCATCTTTTTTATATTTCGTCAAATTATGTGGGATCCCAATGAGAACAAACCTTTTCATGGCTAAATGATCATGTAATATTTTATATATGCTGGTGGAACTAATGCCTGGGGTTCTTTCAATTTCACAGTATGTCGTATGGCGATCTTGTATTATTAGTTTTTGCACAGCATCAATATTTTATAGAATAACAACTAATTTTGGACGACCTTCGCCAATTTCGTCAGTAAGCGAAAGGCGGCCACAATTAAAATCGTTGTTCCAGCATTTCATAGTGGGAAAGGATGGAGCTTCATCGCCAAACTGTGGAAGTAAGTTGATCGATGCACTCTTGTCTTGATAATCTACGCCGAAAATCGTAATAAATCATCGCACGAAAATTTTTATGACTTAAATCCATTTCTTTGCTGACACGCAATCTTCAAACAACCGAAAACAACACAAATAACGCTATTGACAAAAAGTTTGAAGTATGTTATTGTCAACAATGTCAGACGTTTATGTGGAAACGTAACAGCAATCAGTGTTGCCAAGGCTCAAAGTATAAATAGTGGCCCTCGTAATATAAACGTACAGTTGTATTAAAAAAACAAGGATACCATGATTAGAAAGAGACGTAATTGTCATTCTATTTGCGTAAAACCGGTGGTGTAAATCACAGTTTAATTTAGATTATCATATATGTCATAGGTTGTCGAAGATGCAACTTATAGGCGTAGGCGTTATTTGTTTTATTTTTATTTTGGTCATATTACCAAATACTAAATTGTATTTGTAATAGTCTTATATTCTAATTGTTCTTGTTATTTTTTATTAACCTATTGAACGTAAATAACTTAATAAATATTTTCGTTTATCTGACGCCAACGATTTTCATTTTTGACATCTGACATTTGATAACCTTCAACTACAATAATCCAGCCGGTTTTACACAAATAGGACGACCTTGACGTCTCTTTCTGATACTTGTACCGTTTTTCTTTGAATACAATTGTATAGTTTGCTATTAAAGGTCATTGCATTTTCTATGCAATTCAATTTAGTGGACTTAGATCAATTAAAATAATTCAATATCAAGGACAGTTATAAAGCGAACGTGTTACCAAATGAATTTTAAACATATACAGACATAAAAGAGGGGTTTTGGAAAAGGAAGGGCGGAGTTCCAGTACGGAACCCTAGCCGCTGGGAATGGAGCCTCAGTACAGAAACAAGACGGCTGAACACGGAACCAAGATAGCTGAAAACAAAAAAATTCAACATAAACAAGATGTCTGACCCAAAATGCTTAAACCAAGAAGTTGTACGCTTTTGAGGTATGAAACCCTCAAGGGGGGCATAAATAAGATTACTGAAAATAATGAGTTGAAAACCTGATCCATACAGAAAGACAAAAGGCAATTAAGAAGGCTACTAGATCCTCTAAAGTTAAAACGCATAGTGGGTTCGTTTTACTTATAGAATGAATTATGAGTATGAACGAAACCGAATATGAAGTAAAGTTTTTAAAAAAATAGGACACAATTTGTTTATATTTTCAAGCTTTGATAACATTTCTTTAGTTACCCGTACAGAAAATTAAATTTGGTGAGCCAACTGTGCATAATAATAACTTCATCCTTGAGTACGTTGAGTTATACTGCATTATATACGTTGTTTAGTACCAACAAAAATGTGGTATATGTGTTTTTTGCTTATAATACCTGCGAATCTGAGATATATGGATAATAGGGAACTTGTAAAGAGATTACTTAACAAAAATATGCTAAAGCGCAAGGGAATGTGACATTGGTATAAAGAACAAAAATTTTAGCATTTATTTTGCACGCTAGAAGGCCAAAAAATTTAAATTCCATTATACGGCTTTGAACGGTCATGACGGTAAACTGTATACTTTTTTGAATTTTTTGGCAGGAAATAGTATATTAAAGTATAAGTGGATAAAAAGGTATTTAAAACACGCGCGACTTTTCGAGCACGACGGCGCAGACCAGTTATCCACGAATACTTTACGCAATTTTTTTTTTATTGGTGCACCTGGAAATCATAAATTATTACTACAAAAAATGGAAATAAAAACTAATAATGTAAAGTAACTGTACTTTCTATTTTCATTTATAAAATTAAAAGTGTTAAATAATGTTTAAATAAAGGTTTTGAATTTGTTAGTAATATTTTATTTGACGTTACAAAGTACTCCTGTCAGATCAATAATCAAAAAATTGTCATTTAGATTTCACGTTTCTTGAGTTGATGTTGCCATGGTAACTTTAAGCCTTCAGTGGACGGATGCTATAAAAGTTACACCAGTGAACGGGTGGGGCCTGTCAGGACCACTTTTTAACATTGTAATAATAATTATAAACAACAGATACACCTATATCTTGTATTCTGTGATGAAGTTTGCTTATTTTAGTGTTATCATAGTTGAACATACGGGAAAAAAACTTGTTCGAAATATATATAAATCAATAATTACATCTAGATGCCTTTTTGGACACTTTTTATTTAAAAAGATATACATGCAATACTTTACATAAAAAAACTTATTATAGATGATGTAATATATTGTATAAACAATAATATGACATAAAAACATTAATAAAATGAATACAAAATATACTGCACACAAACTACCCCACTATAAACTTGAGTCATTTTTTTTCAATACATTCACTACAGCATGCAACAATGTGTTCCATGCAAAGCCAACACTTGCAAAATTTGCAAAAATACCTTGTCTTCCTCTTTTTACAATATTTACAGTGTCCTCTTTTATTAGGGGGAGGGTCAGGTACATCCTCAGGGGTTGAAACACCGGAAAGACGACTCGCCACTTGACGAACACATCTACGAAGGTGTTTGCTGGTTGCTCCTGCAGTCAAGCTTTCCTTCACAAGTTCTATGCCTAAATTTTTCAAGAAGAGTCGACGACTTTTAGTGAATTCGCCATTGGGGTTGTTTGCTTTATAGATAATGAAAGCGTTTATAGCAGCCACATTCAATAGACGATAAAATACTACCATTGGCCAACGTCGAGTGTTTCTTGCACCATTGTAGGATGTTGTCATTCTATCTACAACGTCGCCACCTCCTTTCGTCGAATTATAGAAAGTTACCATTTCTGGCTTGGAAAGATCACCAGTAGTCTCATCAATTGTACTGTCGTTACGCATGGAAGAAACAAGTAATACATTTTTTGACCTTTTGGGTACATAAGAAACGGCAGTCATGTCGACACTGAAACCAAATATAGAAGAAGGAACTGGTCTGTTTTTTATATTTGTTAGCTCAATGGGAAGTTCTCGCCTATTGGGCCGAATAGTTGCAACAACTGTGAGGCGATGTTCCCGCAATAGTCTGCTTACGATGGGATATCCGGTAAACCAGCGGTCCATGGTGATGTTGCGACCAGAACCGGATAAATGAATACACATTTTTTCTGTGATTGCAGCCGTCGAATTGTCAATTTTGAAAGGACCGTCAGGTTGAGTTCCTGCATATATCTTGTGATTTCCTTCCATCTCTAGTGTTTGTCATCAAATCGCAAGAATCTAAGTAAAAATCTGAATTTCCTTAAAGACATTAATGCAGGAAACATTTCAGCTCCTAGTCCATCGTCGTTATAAAATTCTTTAATATTTTTACTTCCTCCGTGCTGTGGACCAGCCAAGTATAGTAGCCCAAATAAGGTTCTTATCTCTTTAGTGTTTGTCTCCTTCACGTCGTGTTGATCATCATACTTGTATGAATTTTTTTGGATATATACGTTGGTGTTTGAAACAGTGAGATGTATCATTTCAGCAAAGAAATATTACCAACATTGTAGTGGCGACATTGCATGTTTGAGCTCTCCTAATACTCCTGGAATATGAGAAACAATATTTCTTTGTCTTGTTCTTACATTCAGTGGTTGAGCTTCCTTGCTCCATTTTGTACCATCTTTGCCATAGTAGTACCGTGATCTATCTTATATAAATGCTGTAATCTCAGGTTCATCAGCTTCACTCGAAGGCTCATCTTGCTCTGTATAAGTTTCGTGTTCACTTTGAATTGCGAAATTTTCATCCGCCAAACAGTCGTCATGACTTTCGTTATTAGAAGATTCAGATGATGTCTTCACCTCTTCATAAAAAACTCTAAGCCCAGCTATTTCTCTTTCATATGAATCCATTGATGCATCTGTATAGAATAGTTATAAATGTAAAATATAAAAATAAAAATAAATTGTGTTATTAAGTGTAACATATCTATTTATCTACTCTTTCCACAGAAATGAATGTATCGAGTATATACTATTTATTTGAAATCGTAACAAAAATTCACAAGAATGCATTCATCTATAACAAAAAAAAAACTTTACAACAGTTTAGTTAAGTATAAAATACTAGAGTAATTGAATTGATTGAAAGTAAGAAACTAGAAGCATCAGAATGTCTTTCCTACCTTTTTTACGTTATATTCTCATAAAACACTCTGTATAAATTCGGTACAAAAATCAGCGCACATACTTGTAACTAAATGAAAGGTCAAAGAAATACTAGTTCTAAAAGTAGAATATTATACGTACCTAAATTAGTCAGCATCGAGCATAACGAAGTAATATCAACTCCAATAAACAAACTATGTTTATAAACACTTCATTAGGGTATAATACAGCGCTGTTAAATGGAATTTACAATTTCACTGAAAGTTACACGAGTGGACGGGTTGGGTCTATCATTACATTTCATTTTTTTATAAAAAAAACTTTAATGAGTATTGAAAGACTAACTAAGCGAAAACATTTAGCTTAACATCTCAGGAAGGTACATAGGAGATGATACTGTTAAATACATTTTTCTTTAAGTTATAAGCATTTTGAGATACTGGATGGACTCACAGTCCCCACTCGTGCACTGAAGGGGTAACAAACACATGTTTTTTAAAGTTCGATTTAAACACGCTAAGACGTGCTTTAAATAGGTAAAATGGGGCACCAATAAAAAAAATATAATATAAAACCATTGAGAACACGGAACCTAGCAACACAAATAGAACTCCAATAAACTAAGCGACGACTATTGCCCCTGTTGGCAAGGAAACATGTGATTCATACGGTGTGACGTCAGACACGTTTTGTAAATGCTCTATGGGGATCGATAAATATTAATTACAAAAGAACTATTTAGGCGTTATACTCTGTATATTTTATTTTCTATCATAACTGAACATATCTGTGCTATAAAAAATTTGTGGGCGTTTTCTATTATGCAATGTGTGCAATAAGTGGGATACTTCCAGTATACGTGCAATTTGTGAAATATTTCTGTATGATATCTGGATAAAATTCCGATTATTTTATTGAGAAAGGGTAATTTTAGATGTTATGTACAAAGATATTTTTCATAAGTAGCGAAATATGCAAAAATCTTTTTAGCTCGAGTTTAACTATTTTGTAACTAATCTTTATATGTTAATTTATGGGAAGAACTTTATTTCAGGTTATTATACATTTAATATTCAAAAGTAATAGCGATAATATACCCGCTTTAATCATTTACGCAACTAAATGTTTTCCCTAATGGGATACATAAAGAGATTTATCAGTAATTATTTAAAGATTGTTCAGCAGTCTAAGTATATTCTAAACAAACATTTGATTAACCAGATCCAGATGCCTCTGGATATTAACTATAGATAAAATTAAGAATTATTACATTGTACACACCTACGTTTAACGATAATTTACTTTTTCTAAAATTTGCCTAATGGCTGTAATCCAAAATTTCACCTTTTTACATTTATTTTATTTGAAAAGCATTGTACTACGGTTGCATTAATTAAACACTATTTCTAAACATTAATATCAAGATATGTTTCATTCAACAATTTATCAACTGACTGACCTTTTATAGATATCGCAAACCGTATTATCTCTAAAAATACGCTAAAACAAATATAATGGATTTTATTACATAATTTGTATTATGAAGCACTCTACACATTTGCCCATAACTATATATAAAACCGATAATTACGAAACTTGTAAATCTATCAACAAATCATGATTGATATTTAGATACTGTTTGAAGTTTTTAATTACTAATAACTTAAACAATCAATCTATTTTATAAACAAATAGTGTTTATATTTATTGCAAGCAGATACAGAATTATATAATGCAATGATGATATTGAAGAATCATATAAACATTTCTTCTTGCCAAAACTTTTAAAAAATTATGAGGTAATTGTTTAGTTTTGGGTTTTTTTTTAATACACTTATAAAATCCATGCAGGAAGTACTTACTATACGAAAATAACTGGAAATATAAAGGTAATAAATTTTTTATATTTGCTGTAATACTCGAATATCAAAATAGCACATAAACGATTTGATTTTTTTTTTTTAATTGTTATCTGTTCTTAAAGACTACAGTTCATTTATATGACCTAATTTGCTTATCGTCTGTATTCTATAACAGATATGACTTACCACATCCTTAGTTTTTTTAGGTTTTATAAACATTTGGGTTATAGTACTGTTAATCGCATAAAAATGTAAATACCTGAACTACTAAAAACTTAAATTCTAAGTTTTAACACAGTATAAACTGTATCAAAATTAGCGATTCCGACATTTGACATTTGAAACATACACATCGTTTAAAATTATTTTACAGTTATCCTCTGGTTAGATCATACTTGTCATAAATAAGCTTTTTGGACACATTAAAGAGAACTAAAATAAACTGTGAATGTGCTGAATATTTTTATCTCGCCCTCAAATCGTATTCTACTATTATCTCATAGGGTTGGAATTTTTGTACAAGTTTATATAGCTACCTTCGCTTGGTATGTAATTACAGAATCTAATAACATAAATATTGAATACAAAAAGGTGATTCGAACCAGGTTGTTTGCTTACCCCTGATATATTTAATTTAGTGTTACGTACTTTACATGACAACAGGATTATTATTATAACCTAATTCTATCAAATATAGATTAGAACAGATGATTTCTTTAAATTTAGGCCTCGAATCTTTTATTAGATTTGGCACGCGTTAAATTATTGTTGAATATAACAGATTTAATCGATCGAACTGGTGTACTCCATTCCAACTTATTTTGCATAGGAGTAAGCCATGTTGTCTTTTTCTGTAGTGGTATTCAATTTTGTCAAAAGGACAAGAAGTGAAATTTGCCACCGTCCTGCTAATTCCATGTGCCCTACTTAAGTAAAGCGCACGTTTTGATCAAGTATGACTTTAATTAAATTATAATTTTCTAACCTACAATATAATGCCAAAAGTTATTAATGGGAGTCGTACATATTTCAGATACGTGACAATTTAATTACTTTGTTCGTACGCACATATTATAGGTAACACGGTAACTCTATAACGACTAATTTGACAATTTAATTGTAAAACTGAATATTTCACTCTGAACTATTTTGAAGGGGTCGAACAACATTATTTAGAATGTTTAAATCAATGCGGTGACAGAAAATTTTCTTTGAAATTAAACGCGTGGATTTAGCCAAAATTAAGTTTCTGAAGTTGCCAATATAGATTTATCAAAATAGTTCTAGTATCTGTGGTTGGGTGCACGATTCTGATATCGACAGTAACTTGAAAAAACTAAATGTGAAGGTAAAGTGTATATTTTCACATGCGGGATGTGAACGAGGGTTGTGAAGGAGGATTACCATAAATTGTATAAAGGGAGCGGTTTCAAAATTGGGTGATTAAACAGCCAATTCCTGCGCTGGCCCATGCGTTGTGGTTATGAATAACACACACCGTATCATTCGGTTCAGTTAGACAAGCTAGTCTTATTTTTTGGTAAGAAATATCAGCTTAAGGAGTGCTGGGTTAATAATAGGGTTGAAACTGAAGGCTAAAGTAGAAAAAAACTGTCAGACAAAATTCAACCTTTTGAGTCAAGAGAGAAAAATTATGCCGTTGATAATGTTTTGATTGGGCACGGTTATGAAGATTTACGAATGTCCCTATATCATTGCTAATATAACCCTACTATTACTATAATAAGCGAACCTGTATGAAAACATGATGTTCACAAGTAAGGGCTTGAGACTAACTAAAGTTCGTACAAAATTTTTGTTCACTGAAGGAAAAGATAATGCAAATGATTAAGAGAATCATATGGGAAATGTTTCGATTGAAAATATTACACTTATTATAACAATAGGAGGACTCGATTGGATTTCAGATAGTTATATGGACTCAGGTTCTTCTGGTGATACAATGGTATAAGTATATACCTTGCAGCTGATCGTGAAAAACATTAAGTGTAATAAGCAAGAAAAAGAAAAGAGTTTTCACCTTGCTCTTGTTTTTTAGATTTCGGTAATATACCTCATTGTATTAGACTAATATAGGTTATTGTTACTTAATGCCAATTATTGTTCTTTGGCACAAGTAGACGTACAAATTACAATTCTTATTGTTGTGTAGTAGATATTCAAAAACTTCAGACAAAAATTCTTTTTTAATAGATCTATCGAGATTCAACGATTTTTGTTCAAAAACTATTATTTATTGCCGAGAAGTCAACGATGGACATTTTGAGTATCTTCTTTAACCTTGGTTTGACATCAAAGTATATTTGAATTATTAAATTATGTTTTAATTATTAAGTTTATTATTATTATTAATTTTTTATCTTAACGACCGTTTGTGTTGCCTTTGGTTGCCAATTGTTTAATGCTTAATGTCAATGTTGTAATGACTATTGTTTATGAGAACTAAATTATTACTAAAGAACCTATGTAAGTAAAATTTAAAAATTTTCAAAATTTGGCGTTTTTGGGTTAAAACTCATGAATCAGTAGTAATATTTTAATGTTGTTGATGTCGTTGAAAAGGACTTAGAACGAGCTTTAAATTGAGTTATTACTTGTCATATGATCCCATTTAAAATTATTTTACCATTTTCAAAGATTACGTCACTGAATATCATCAAAAACGGTGTATATGTTCGGTTTCCCACAATCTTATTACTTTCAATTTTATGGTTCACATAATAAGTTTGGGGGGAGGGGGCTTAGACGGACACTGTATATAATTATGAATTATCACTTATCAGATATATCAAGTGTCTTTTCCAAGTGAGACAGACCTTCGAATATTAATCCTAGTACGAGTTATATTCGATGTGAGATAATGAATGAAACTTTAATATACTATGGACAAAAAATAACTTGTCAAATTTGACTGTGTCATTTTGATAGCATCCAATCACAATAAGCTGAATATTTTCATTTGTTTGGGCCAAATGAGATCATCTGATACGTAAATTATCATAATTAGTACTATAAGTGTTTCAATATAATCGGGTAACTTGTTACATAGTGTACATAGTGTTAGTTTGATCCAAACTGAAACGGTTTATAACTGCCGGAAGTTTGAGATGTATAACCTTTTGATTATTTTGAAGCACGAATTGTATTTAGCGCAATTATTTAGAAACAATTGATTAATTTAAGTAGCTATATTATTAGTACAATAAATGAAAATAATTAAAAATCGTGCATTACCAAAATTATAGAAGGTAGCTGAGATAAATGAATGTTCATCCAAAAGAAATAATCAAAATTGACTTAAATCATTTGGACGTTTTGATTGGTTGAAAGTCATACGAGAAAATTATCAGTAGTAGTACTATAAATTTTTTTTTTTTTTGATTGTGGACCTGAACAGGCTAAATAAGGCCTATCGTGCTAAAGCACTCAGGAACACTTAAGAGGATGGATAGAGGGATAATGAATTGCCAATAGATGCCTATGAACAGCTACCTTAAATTTTCTCATATCATAAGTGAGAGGAAAACAGGAACTAGGGAGATCATTCCAGAGTTTAGAAGCCGTGTAGAAAAATGTGGATTGCGCCCGTTTGGTACGACAAATGGAGATTTGTACTGCATACTGATGATGTGAATGAGCGAACCGAGTGTTTCTCGCAAAGATAGCCGGAGATGGTATCAAAGAATGTAATTCACCAGCACAATAGCCGTTGTAATAACGATAATACAAAGAAAGAACTGAAACCATCCTTCTATGCTCAAGGGACTGTATGTGAGAAGTTAAGGACGGGTCATTTATAAGCCTAATCGCTCTCTTTTGAATACGATCAACGATATCGAGAGCGTATTGGGAGCACTAACCCAAAGGTGAGAATTATATTCCAGATGAGGCCGAATTTGGGCCTTATGCAGCAGAAGGAGTTGTCGAGAGGTAAAGTACTGCTTAGATCTGTACAAAAAGCCTATTTTCCGAGCAGCTGTTTTGGTAGCTGACAGAAGATGGTCAACCCATGAGAGATTTGAAGATACAGTCATACCCAGCAGAGTAATAGAGTCTGAAAACTTAAGAACTGAGCCATTCATACTTACAACAGGAAATGATCGATCTTTTTGGCGGACATAAGGCAACACTGAGTTTTGTTAGCATTAAATTTAACTAGATTATTGCTTCCCCATTCGAGAATACGTTGAATGTCTTTGTTGATTGAATTTGCCATTTCAGCTTTAATTTCTTGATTTGACATAGAAGGTGGATTATCACTATGAGTAGACTGAGATGAACTACAGTGAAGAGTGCTATCGTCAGCAAAGCAATGGATGGGGTTAGTTGTTGAAGAAATAAGGTCGTTTATGTACAGCAGAAAAAGTGTAGGCGCTATAACGGATCCCTGTGGTACGCCCGCGTTAATGCTAACTTCTTTTGAAAAAAAGCCATCAACTACGACACGTATTCGTCTTTTATCAAGGAAACTAGAAACCCAGTTGATGAGCGTATCATTTAACCCAAACCAGGTGAGTTTGGCAAGTAAACACTTATGCCAAACTTGGTCAAATGCCTTTGAGATATCTAAAGCGACTACAACTGTTTCACCGGACTGCTCTACTGTATTGTTCCAAACTTGGGT
Organism: Vesta saturnalis; assembly: GCA_036346205.1. NCBI lineage: Eukaryota > Metazoa > Arthropoda > Insecta > Coleoptera > Lampyridae > Vesta > Vesta saturnalis. Next base: position 252,068 of record JARFJB010001053.1, read on the forward strand.
CACATATGAAAGAAGATCGCCTGTTGAACGACTTTGCCTAAACCCATATTGGTGAAAATACAAGATAATCGGGTTATACGATAGTAGTACTCGCACACCAAGCACCATCTTGTATTTATGCCGTTCGGTAATTATCCTTCTCTTTCCCTTTCACTTGCTTGCAATTGCGTATGACAAGTTAGTGGTATTTCCCATATTGGCAGTTTCATTAAAATAATTTTATGCGGGAAAAATAAAAAGATTCAACACTGTTTCTCTTTCTGCATCACGAGGTTGTTCATCCCTCGCAGGAGTAAAAAATTCAAAATTTATATGGGCGAATATTTGAAATGAAGACTATGAGGCCGTACAATCGAACCAGGAGGCCCTCAATCTTTTACGAGAGTGGCCCCTACATCAAATTCCTTAGTCATTTGTACACGCTTTATGTAATGTAGCAATTTCGATTAAACTAAGCATTTCCAGTATTCGTTTCTCTTAATCTTAAAAATAGTCTTGAAAAATATTCTTTACTCTGGTTTCTGTTTACATAAGCTACTACCATATCAGTTATTCTACTAATTGTAAGCAATTTATATCGAGACATCTTTCAAGCAAAAATTCACTCTAAACGAACAGTGAAACACTGGAAATGCTTACTGAGGTTGACACGATATGATAGCAAGCTGGTAGATTATTACAGCCTTAAACGTATTAACCGAAATAATACTAAAGAAACCAAAGCACTATACAATTTCCGTGATCACACATCTTATAAATGATTCTTTCACGACTGGAGTATTTCCCACATGTCTAAAAAAACGGTAGTCATACCAGTGTTAAAAAGGTACACAACTCTGATATTAATAACTATCGCCCGATATCTACCACGTCTTGCATAGGAAAATTATGTAATGCTTCAACGCATATCCTCGTTTTAGAGTAATTCACGATAATTTCTGATCGACAGCATGGTTTTAGGGCAGGAAAATCCACCAACACCGCTACTGTTCAGATTTATGAATCTCCTACATACAACAAAAATAAATACCCATTGGAGATCACAGGTAGTTCGTATTACCTCCGTAGAAAATGACACGAAACGAAACCTCAATCTTCATCACTATTAACCTATATTGGAGACTTTCACAGATCCTATTCACCATTTTTATAATACTTACAATTACTAAATCACTATTTCGTAATACTTTACGCAGATGGTACTACTGTGCTGGTTAATGGTAATGTAAACAATGTCGAGGAATAAGAAAATTCGGCTATAAGGAAACTTAATAATTGTTTTTCTGCAAATAGGCTGCACTTAAATCTATCAAAAACAAGGTACGGTATATTCCACGAAGATACAGTGTTCAATCAATCCCACCCCTTAAGTTTGCAGGGTATAGACTTTACGCAACATCTCAAGTACAGTCTGTTAATTTTAACATATGCAAGATTATTTATAAAATTCGACATTTGAACAATGTCATAAATTTAAAAACACTCACCATGGTTTACTATACAGAAATACAGTCACGCCTCAGGTACGGTAATCTTATATGGGGCGCAAGTTCGGAAGTGCGACAGGTATTTTCGTGTCAAAAACATGCTATTCGGGCAATGGTTGAAGCTACCCAAACTACGCCCTGTCGACCCATCTTCCATGGGTAATTTCGTTTTATTTAATAGAATCTGCTAACTACGTCCATAAGCCGAAAGGTCATCTTATTAAACAAAACATCAATCATGATCACAACACTAAATCCAACTGTATAAAATTTCCCCAACCTCAGATTGCATCTGACAGCCACTAGCCCTATGTGTATATATATACATACAGGGTCCGTATTTGGGAGCTGTTTCTATGAGTATCTGCTAAACCAAACTTACTATAATTTTGAACATTTGGTGACAGGGTAATGATGTTAGGTCTAACTCATCTAAAATATTTTCACGTTCGTACCACTTCCGGTTATACCGGAAGTCGGTACTTAGTCGCTTATTTTAAATGGAACGCCCCATATATTAATACATTTTTGGATTCTACGTCGAATTTTAACGTAAGTGTGTTAAATAAACTAGATACGAAATTTCAGTCGTTTTAAAAAAAACACTTTTCTAAAAAAATTGTCAGATGCGGTCTTAGTAATAACTCGTTAATTGTTCTGTTCCCGTCAAACAATTTGAATAAAACTTTGAGGTATTGTAGGCAAAGGTTTATTGCAACAGTTTGCAAAAAATGACATTCGTATTTTTCATAAAAATAAAATTATGAATGTCTAAACTTGACTATTAAAAAAAGGCAAGTTACTCAAAAAAATCAAATGGAAACCCCTATTTTTTATTACTCAGATCGATTTAACGTCAAAAATTAAGGTAAGTTTGTTTAAAACTTTATTTGCCTAAACGTAACAGATTCATACTTATTATCAAAAAAGTCCCAATTTTAAAATTTGTGATAAAAATGAGCTACATACTTAAATCTAGTATTCCTTGTTCGTGGTTACCATGGAAACCAAATAATTCAGAATTGAAATAAAGAAAAATATTTGAATAAGTTATTGCAAAAAATTATAAAAATTGATAAATTTGTGATTCAAAAGTCATTTTTTTCAAATTCGGTATACAACATAAGTGTAAAAATTTAATACTTTATGAGTAAATCGAAAAAAACTACTTTTTACTGCGGAGATAGTAACTACATACTTATCAGTGCAGTCTTACACGATAAAGTCGCTTATTTAGTATTTCTTGCTCGTGATTAAATGTAAATTAATTTACAATAAATGTTCAAAATGTTGCCCGTTAGACGCAAGACATTGTTGAACCCGTCTTATAACGGCTTCATTTGTAGCCCTTTGAATTTCTTGTGGAGAAAGAGAATTGAAGGCATTTTCCACTTTTGCAATGTAATCTTCTTTAGTCGTTAGTGGTGTAGCATAAACAATATTTTTAATTCGACCCCAAAGATAAAAATCCATTGGCGTAAGATCAGGTGACCTAGGTGGCCATGGAAAGGGACCATTATTGGCAAACCAATGATCTTCAAAAATTTCATAAAGTTTCATGGAAACAGCGTTGGTGTTATAAGGGGGCGCACCGTCTTGTTGGTACCATAATTCCATTGGCGTAAGATCAGGTGACCTAGATGGCCATGGAAAGGGACTATTATTGGCAAACCAATGATCTTCAAAAATTTCATAAAGTTTCATGGAAACAGCGTTGGTGTTGTGAGGGGGCGCACCGTCTTGTTGGTACCATTATTCAAAAATTTCATAACGTTTCATGGAAACAGCGTTGGTGTTGTGAGGGGGCGCACCGTCTTGTTGGTACCATAAATTTTCCCTTTCTAGATTTAATCGGGGTTGAATTCGAGTGTTTAATATCTCAAGATAATTTTCTCCTAGAAATTAAATTTGTAATCATAAATCGCAACAATCAACTATTTTAAACCTCTCCAATTTTCGTTGTAAAAATACACGTCAAAGATTTCGTTATTCCGAATAGCACAAAATACGTTAAAAGTCCAAATTTCCTGAAAATGGCATTCGCGAATTGGATTGCTGTTTTCGTTATTCCAGTAATGCGAGTTGCGGTGATTAAATATGCCATTTTTCGTAAATTTAGATTCGTCCGTCCATATGATATTAGTCAGAAAATTAGGAATTTCTTGTATTTTGAGCAAAATTGTTTCACAAAATTCGATACGTTTCAAGAAATCCGCTTCTTTCAAATCTTGAACTAATTGTAAACAGTATGGTCTAAACTTATGTTTCGTAACAATTCTTCTGATAGTTGTTGATGTTAAGCCAATATCTGTTTTCGCGTCGGTTATGGAATTACAAGGATAGGCACGGAAATATCCTAAAGTTATAACTTCATTCTGTTCGTTATCAATAGCAGTTTTTTTGCGAGGCACAAATGTGCCAAACTGTTCCAAATTTTGAACTAAACGTCTTATTGTATCTACTGATGGTCGGGGGCGCTCAGGATAGCGTTCGATAAATGTTCTTACTGTTCGTTTTACAACTCTATGACATTCTCCGTGAATTAAAATTAAATTCAAATAATCTGTATTAGAATATTCAAGTCGAGCCATTTCATCAAGAAAAACACAAACTGTCAACAATTTTATTAAATTATTGACTGCAAAAGAAAAACAAAATAAATAAGCATCTTTATCGTGTAATGATGCGCTGATAAGTATGTATTACCTCCGCAGTAAAAAGTAGTTTTTTTTCGATTTACTCATAAAGTATTAAATTTTTACACTTATGTTGTACCTATATCGAATTTAAAAAAAATGACCTAGAAAATTTCTATTTGACAAAAATGACTTATGAATCACAAAATTATCAATTTTTATAATTTTTTGCAGTAACTTATTCAAATATTTTACGTTATTTCAATTCTCAATTATTTGGTTTCCACGGTGACCACGAACAAGGAATACTAGATTTTAAGTATGTAGCTCATTTTTATCACAAATTTTAAAATTGGGACTTTTTTGATAATAAGTATGAAACTGTTACGTTTAGGCAAATAAAGTTTTAAACAAACTTGCCTTAATTTTTGACGTTAAATCGATCTGAGTAATAAAAATAGGGGTTTCCATTTGATTTTTTTAAGTAACTTGCATTTTTTAATAGTCAAGTTTAGAAATTCATAATTTTATTTTTATGAAAAATACAAATGTCATTTTTTGCAGACTGTTGCAATAAACCTTTGCCTACAACACCTCAAAGTTTTATTCAAATTATTTGACAGGAACAGAACAATTAACGAGTTATTACTAAGACCGCATCTGTCAATTTTTTTAGAAAAATGTTTTTTTTTTAAACGACTGAAATTTCGTATCTAGTTTATTTAACAAACTTACTTTAAAATTCGACATAGAATCCAAAAATATATTAATATACGGGGTGTTCCATTTAAAATAAGCGACTAAGTACCGACTTCCGGTATAACCGGAAGTGGTACGAACGTGAAAATATTTTAGATGAGTTAGCCCTAACATCATTACCCTGTCACCAAATTTCCAAAATTATAGTAAATTTGGTTTAGCAGATATTCATAGGATCAGCTCCCAAAGGCGGACCCTGTATATATATATATATATATATATATATATATATATATATATATATATATATATATATATATATATATATATCAGCTACACAGACTGCTCTGGTTGATTCAACCTGCATCTCATATGTTCTTTACGTCTAGTATCAAAGGTACGTTTGGTGGTTCCAATGTATACTTTTCCACGGAACGAAATAACTTGTACACTCTAGAAGGTAATAATGGATTTGAAGCATCTTTAGATGACCTAAACATTTAAAAGCAGAACCATTGGAACGGATATAGTTAAGTAGATCATTTTTTGGCTACTGTAAATTCGTATTGTAAAAAGCACAAAATTGTTAACGCGTGCAACTGCGAAAATAAAATTTGAAAAATGTTTCAGTTTCTTAAAGCTTAAACCAAACATTTTTATTAGTCCAAATATTTGTTGTACGTAATCTAAAATTATATATAAAAGAATTTCGGCTAGTAGGTAATAAACGCTTCTCTAATTAAAGTTTTATTATGCAAACAAACTTCAAATAATTTTTATTATTTTTAGACTAATTTATTTCTTAAGGCACAGTCATTAAAATCACAACTGGATTTTTATAGAAATTTAAGATAATATATAATTATGTTAATGTTATCTAAATTTTTCAAATTTTTGGAAAACTAATTTGATCAAAAGTTAAATTGAGAAATTCTTTAGAATGCGTTGTTAGTAAAATTAGTTGACTGGAAAGGTTCCAACCTAGACATTGTAAATGTCAAAGTAAATAATTATGATCTAGCACTTATTTGCAACATACATGGATTTGCAATGATGCACATAATACACGCAATTATCCTGAACGTGTGGGGATATCAACCCGATGAAGTAAGCTTAATTATCGCTTACCATAAATTGTTATAATGCAAAAATGCTAAATCATACAACACCTTATAACAGAGAATATTAATATTACTTATTACGTGAAATAACGTGTTACTGATTTAACCAAGTATGGAAACGCGTCTACGACTAAAGAATTCTGGATTTACAAGGTCTGCTTTAAATGGTATGCAATATGCAATATTGATCAAATAATATCAGACATTTATTACCATTTGTAGCCAAATGTCAAAATCTTTTTTGCAGCGTATAAAGTGAGAAACGTTGAATTTACAAATAGTATCGATTATTAGCCTAAATTAAAGAAATGTTAAATGTGAAATATATCTGCAAAGCAAACAACAATACATCTCATATGGTTGGAGTATGTTTTCAAAAAGTTGAATAATTTTGATAAAGCGTTACTGATAGTTTTCTAATTTTAATTGATAGTTCGAAGATGTTTGGTAAACAGAGATAATTTTTTACGCTTTAAGCAAAAACCATAAATTATATATGATATTGTATAATTATGTCACAGCTGCTTATATAATAAAATAAGTACATGTATTGTAAATGCATAACAAGTACAAAATTCTTTATTCAAATGCAGCTTCTGCTATTAAAATAACCATAATAAATATTTTTCGTAATCATCCATCAAGATTATTATTGAGTTAAGGAATCCAACTTAATAAATAGCTCTGTCAATGACGTGTACACAGTATTTATCAAACCGTTAATTCGGTTTAGGCAGGCAGTTAATTGATGTACTGAAATAAGTGGTTAAAGAGATATTGATTCAATAATGTCAATGTCGCATTTTCCATTTACATACCGATGAAATAATTGTTTAAAATTGATGTTACTTTAGATCTGTATAAATTTTGTTGATAAAAGTAAATTTTTAGTGCCAGAGATTTTTATTTGCTTCTTGTCAATAATAACATGGGTACTTAATTTTTCGTTTATTACTGTTGCCAAGTTATGCGATGACAGTCATAAATTTTATATTTGTCTGTATAGATTAAAAATTTTGTAATAACACAGATGTGAAACTGTTAATCACATTGATAACATTTCGAAGATTATCGAAAAAGGCAAACTTTATAATAAAAACTATATTTAACAAAGTATTATACATTTCTTATTACCATTTTGTTTGTTTTCAAAGATGTGAAATAAGGCTTGGCAATAAATTTTAGAGAATGGCTACATAATTCTCTCAGTACTTTACAATAGATTTATAATTACGTAAGAGAGTTCTAAATATGTAAAAGATTTTGTAAAACGTTCTGCTAATCCTACTTTTCTAAACACCACTACTAAAACGCACATGTAATATTTAACGCTTTATAGTTTACTACATCTGCCAAAATTACTTTTTATAGAATTAAAAATTCCAACTAAAAACATTACTAAAAATAGTTCTATTTCATTAAAAACTGTTGACAGTTTCATAATAAAGGTTCTTTAACGGACTGGTATTAAGGTAGCAGCAATGACCAAAAACCTAAATTCAACTGCTTTCATTTGGTTTATGTGAATTATACGTGACTACAAGGCTATGTCAAATGGATTTGCCCTTAACTATAAATACAAGAAATACACCAGTTGGCAATAGCTGACTAACAATAAATTTTCGGCAGCAAATATATAAAACAGAAACAGATATTGTGCGCTGATTTTTTTTTTACGTTCCAACCCACATATACATACGTAGGCATAGAAGGTTATACAATCGATTTTTTTTCAGTATCTCTAAATCGACGTATTAGCTCATTTTACATTTTTTGGCTAAGTTTCGCCAAGCTGTCTGGATGTCTGTGTGGATGTATGTTAGCATCCACGATAACTCTAGAACGACACTACTTACGTACTTAAAATTTTGTATTTAGACTTGTTTTTATTTGGTTTAGAGCTGATTAGATTTTGGGAGAAATCCAGCGGTGGTGAGGGGGGTTATTAGGGGCAATTTTTGGTTTTTATCAAATATTTCTAAAACAGCTGCATATTTCAAAGATATAAAAATACCTCGAGATAGACCTTAGACATGTAGATTAATTATATTCTACGCAATTTTTTGATATGACGCGTAATTTAAGCGTTAGTTCAAATTTGTTCATCTGAATAACGATTAATTTTATAAGAAAAAGTGTAGACGTATTTTTTTAAAGAAAATTTAATTTTGCATAACTTTTCTTTATAAAGTTTTTTAATATAACGCAAAGTAAGTTAAAAAATTAATTAAGTATGAATGAAAATGGTTATACTGCATTATTGATATCTTATAGAAGCGGGCGGCCTTGGAATTTTTTATGTTAACAGATATACAGGTATAGAAAAACATTATTGCGGATCTGACTTATAATAAGCATTATATGAGTGTGAGAGAGACATAACTTTACCGACGTTGTCACTTGTACATACTTGCATGAGGCACAAAATATGAACTACTTAAGTCTCCTTCAATCCAGATTCAACATTTCTAACGAAACCAAAGCAATTAAGATGATGTTGAAAAGTCGCGTGTTCTTTGAAACTATTAAGTAAATACTTTACACTTAAACATTAAATGATAATAGCTCAAACATCGAAGTTTATTGTAATTGCGAATTTATGACATGGTTCGATTACTACTCGTAAGAAGAACCAAGAAGAAACTTACGAGAGCTACAAACAAAAACATTAACATTTACATTGGTAGTATAACTTAAGTTTAAGATTTAACTCTAGTATTATAGTTTTCATTTTTAAAAATGAACAGAATACTTTTTTTTTCAAAACTCTACTTTACAAGATTTTCGAAAAGACCTCCACCTTGCGCAAGACAGTAACCCAATCTGTGATAAAATTCAGTTAGGGTGTTTTCTAACATTTCGTGGGTGATGCTGTTTAAAGAGTCTGTAATTTTGACACGAAGTTCATCCAAATTGTTAGCACGTTCATGCCTGTAATCATAAATTTGCTGGGATACGTAAACCCAAGCAAAAAAGGATATTAAATAGTACCTTTTCATCTTATAATACGGTTAGGGAACGTAGTTTCCAAAAACTGTTGAACTCTTATTGCATTATGAGTAGGACAGCCATATTCTTGATACCAAATGTCATCAAAATTTATATTGAGGCGTTGAACAATTGGAACTATCTGGTTTCTCAACAGTTCTAAATATTTGTCCGCATTCAAGTTTCCGTTTATAAAAAATGGACCAATTAAGGAATTGCCTAAAATTCATGCCCACACATTAACTTTTTGGAGGTATCGTGTCCCGAAAGTAGCCAACAGCGACAGACGGATTGTGATGGCCATGTAAGTTAAAAGAACACTCGTTGGTAAACAAAATATTTTTAATAAATCTAAAACTTATAGCAACGGTATTTATTTCTTTTCAAGATATTGCGGAATATTAGTTTCTGCTAAACCACACACTGCAATTTCTTGGAGTTCGCGCTTTTCGTTTAAATTACGACCAGGATGCTCACCATCATTATCATCAATGCTACTGCATTTTCTACAATTATTTAAACATTCGCATCTTTCATATTTACAAACAGTACGCATAATCGTACTTTCTGATGGAATTGGCCTGTTTTCAAAGGAAAAAGCAAACCTGCTCATTATTTCTTGTGCAGTGCTTCTTGAATAATACCACTTAATAATCTGTATTTTTTCTTCAGTGGAATGCATGAGTATTGTGTCGGACTTGCAAAAACATTGATTTTCAATTCTCGTTGACAGTAGCAATTAAATGTGTCATTGATACTAGCCTACTCAAAAGACGCATGTATGGCATCAGCGATTTTAGTTTGTTGTGTATTCTATCTCACTTAGCACGTGAACTGATTGTACTGTCTTGGTTTTGCTTATTATAAGTCAGACCCTCGATAATATTTTTCCATACCTGTATATTAATATCTATCTGACATGAAGTTTTGAACGTCATTCTGGCAGATTATTTTTTTGTTAATGTCGCCTGTTTTCGTTATGAACGTATAAAAAAGAGGTTGCATAGTTACCCTAAAAAAATTATATTTCAAAGTATTTGATTTCTTTTAATTTAACGTCTAGAAGTCTATTAACCTCTGTCACATATGAAGTTTTAAACGTCTCTTTGACATAGATTATTGTTTCTGTTTTTACAATGTTGCATATTTTCGTAATTAACTTATTATACAAGAGGTTGCATAATCATCTTAAAAAAATGTATGAAGATTATTTCAGTTCTTTTCATTTCCATTATCCAGAATTTTTTTACCTTAACATGTATTTAAGTCTATTAATCTGATATAGATTATTGTTTTTGTTTTTACAATGTTGCCTGTTTTCGTTATGCACGTATAAAACAGAGGTTGCATGGTTATACTAAAAAAATTGAAATTACAATTATTTTATTTTATTTTATTTAAGTTGGCACCTAGGGCCCGTATTCATACGGCACATTTAGATCCCCTTTAAAGTGCATCTAACTAGATCCCCTCTAAATTTAGTTAGATTCATATCCACATGTAGTATGGGACATGTGAATAGGCCATCATCTAAACACGCACATTTAGAGGCGCTCTAGCACTAAATATGCGGTATGAATGCGGGCCTAGGCGTCTATTAACCTCTGTCTATCATGAAGTTTTAAACGTCTGTTTGACGTAGATTATTTTGTTTGCGTTTACAATGTTACCTATTTTCGTAACGAACTTCTTATAAAAGAGGTTGCATAATTATCCTAAAAAAATGTTATTAAAATTATTTCATTTCCTTTAATTTCCGTTTTGTTGGTTGGAAGGTCATGTGGTGTTCCACACCAGATATTTTACACATAACATACTCATTATAATAAATAGTAATAAGGAAAAATTATTATCATCCTATATTTGTTTGTAACTAAGTAATTTTCGCAGATTTACTATTAGAGCATTTATTGTTGCCGAAGTAAAAATGGTACAAAGATGTTTAAAATAGGCGATAAATAGAAATAATAAAATTTAAGTATATATTTTTTGTTTTACTATAAAAAGACTCGAAAGTTGCTGAACTGTCATTTGTATGACATACAGATGTAAAAATGTTTTGAGGAACGATGTTTTGCCCTTAAAATTTAAAAGTTTAGTTATTGAAATGAATTCTCAATTCATTAGGCAGTAAATAGAAAAAATAAAAACGTTGTTTTCCTGCAAAACTTCGAAATTTACTGACCTATGATTTCTATGACATGTAGCTGTAAAAATGTTCAGAGGAAGGATGTGTTGAAAGGTTTCATTACTTATATCAATATACCTTACATAAGCTATAAGTAGGAGAACACTCTAGCGAAGTATAAAAATGTAACATAACATAACATAATCTTCACGCCATTCCCTTGCGGGATAGGCCTCTTATTTATTTTTCACTCACAGTCTTTCTCCATGCTTTCCTATCTCTGCATACGTCCCTAGCTTCCACAAGATTCATACATTGTCTCTAACATGTCCTTTTATTTTTAAAACTTCTTATTTTTCTTTCTTTTATCACACATTATTCTACATTCAGCCAAGTTTTCCGCGGCCTACCTCTAACCTCATCCACATGTATTTGCTTCGTTAGTCTTGCGCTGTTCATTCTCTCAATGTGACCAAATCAACTTAATGTACTACTTTTATCGTCTTTTCCTCGCCACACTCCGTCATTATACACTCATTCTGTACCTTATGCCTTCTGGTTTTACCACATTTTGGTTCTCAGGAACCTCGTACCCACGGATTTTATTTTTCTTTCGTGCTCTGTCGACATACCTATGCGTCACTTCCATACAGTACTGACGAGACAAACACGCCATTATAGATTGCTCGTTTCGCAGCTGGGCTCATGTTTTCGTTTCTCATTCGTCCAATCTCGCCATCCCTTGTACCATCTTCAATACCAAGATATACCAACTCGACTCTCCTCTCCACCTTCCCGATTGAACACCACAATATTAGCTTTGTTCACGTTTACCTTTAGGTCCATGCTCTCACAGACTGTATCACACTTCCTCAGAGCAGTTTGCAGCTCATCCGCACTGTTATTTAATAAGACTGTGTCATCTGCATACACCAGAAGTCGTACATTTATTTCACCAACCATTACACCATTTGTATCGGTACATGCTTGTCTAACACATTTATCCATGTATACATTGAGCAACCACGGTGGCATCCAAAGCCTTATCGCGCTGCTTGCCTAAATATTAAAGTATTCACTCGCACCTCATCTCACCCTGACACATGCCCGGCTACCGTTGTGTACTGTCCTTATTCCGTTTATTAGACCTTTATTTACGCCATGTTCATTTAATATTTCCCACAGCTTCTCCCTATTCACTCTGTCGTATGCTTTCTCCAGAACGCACAGTACAGCTTCTTTTTTACATTTAAACACTTTTCGATCACCTGGTGGAGAGCAACCATCTGATCAATACATCCTCTCCCTGGCATGAAGCCACCCTGCACATCCCAAATCTTAGTTTGTGTAGTTTCTCGTACTCTATCAATCAGTATTCTTCCAAAAACTTTACCAGATACCCTGAGCAAACTTATTCCTCTGTAGTTCTTGCATTCACTGTCGTTCCCCTTACCCTTATACAGTGGTACAATGATCGCGCTCTTCCAATCACTCTCACTCTGCACTTTTCCACCCTTAAGGCATACATTGAAAAATTCACACTATCTTCGAATAAGCTTTGCACCTCCACACTTTAGCGTTTCATCTATGCCTGCTCCTTTACCGTTTTTCAACCTTCGTGCCGTTTGAGGCAAACTGGCGTACCTTAAAAAGTTACTGTAAAATATACAGGGTGGTTTAAAAAGCGCCGCAATAAATTGTAAGGTTTGTTTAAAGGGCATACCCTGTATATTATAACATTTTTGAATTTCTCTATAAACGCACTTTTCATTGATATTAGGTTTATTGACTTATTGATAAGGGTTTAGGGTTGGAGACAAAAACACGGTAAGTAGCTTTTAGTACGGCATTTAGTAAAGAATAACGTATTTAAATTTTAACTTACAAAATTCATTACCATACAGGTTGTTCTATAATATAAGTCGAATTATCGTATTGTCAAACAAGCATAAATCAGTTTTTTTTAAATGGAATGGCCCAATTTTTTTGTGAACCAAAATGAGCTGTGTATCATAACATTAACTGTGAGTGAGTCATTTTGAAAATTTTCGAAAAACTTGTAAAGAGCTCGAGTTAAAACAATGCAAATTTTTATTTAGTCCCCCCCCCCCCCAATTTTGAGTAGGCTGTAATATGAAAATTTAAAAGAACCTTTTTTATTATAAATTTCAGTAAATCGTGCATATTGTCATATTGTAATTTTAACATAAATACATACATATAATCAAACTAGGTGGCTGTGAACATTGACGTTTGTTGTATTTGTAATACACATACATATACATTTGTAATATTATCTTGTACCTACTTAATTAATCTTTTTTAATTATCATCGTTGTAATTTAATTTGTTTTAATCATGAATTATTCTTTACAAGAATTAACCTCCGTGTTGATGGAAATTAATAAGAGTTTAAATATAAAAATTTTCTGTAAGTAAGCATTCAAATATTAATAAGTTTCACCCGTACCACGTCCAACTGCACCAAGAATTGATTGAAGATGATTATGTAAAGACAGCGATTTTCTGTGAATGGGCTGAAAATAAAATTAGAAAAAATTGGTCTTATCTACTGACGAATCTACATTCCACAGAAGTGGCGTTGTGAATCGTCTAAATTTTCATAATTACAACACGCAAGATTCGAAAATTGTTTATATTGCAAACTGTGAACATAAATGGACATTGAATATATGGAGTGGAGTAATAGATGATTACTTTATTGGCCCAATATTTTTTGAAGGCAGTTTGACAGGGCCTATTTTTTAACTTGGCCCCTATGCATTTTTTTGTGGAGAAATGTTAAATCTTAAGTATACCGGGAGGTTATAACACCGGGACAAGACATGATGGAAAGAATCTTTTGGCAATATTAGGCCACAATGCTACAATGTGTTAGAAGGTCATTCCGTGATCGCATAAGAAAATGTTTATTACAAGATTTATATTTGAGCATTTAATTTAATAATTTTTTCTCTTCACATATTCATTGTTCACCACCTACTTAATCAATAAAAAAATTGCATTGTTTTAACATCTGTTCCTACCAATTTTTCGATGATTTTCAAAATAACTCACTTGCAGTTAATTTTATGTATACAAGCTTTATATGATTTTGATATATTTAAATCCGACAGAAAAATTGAGTCATTCTGTTTTAAAATTGAGTTATGCTTGTTTTAAAATATCATCAATGTAAAGTACATTTATAGAAGAATCCAAAAATGTAATAATACATAGGGTATACTATTTAATAATCTTACAATTTGTTGCCACGCTTTTTAGACCACCCTGTATATTTTAAAATAATTTCGTAAAGTACCCTACTTTGCCTCATTAACGATTTGCAAGTCATTTTTGTGACGGATTTGACACCAGCACAGAGGACACAGAAGGACGGAGTACTAAATGGACACTGTATATAATGCAATTCTCAAATCAGAATTTTAAAAATAAAAAAAAGTTGCGACTCGCATACATCAACGTTAAAAGCAACCATAAAATTGAATTCATAATTCAGGCAGTATAATTGATTTCATTAAAATTATAACTATCTTAAAAACGAAAAAGAGATATATGTGATTCGCTTAGTGGAATGTTGGTTTTTCTTTGACTTTTAACACTTTACTTTAATAAATATTTCATGATTTAATATGATTTGTAAAATCATTAGTGTATTTATTACTTTGTGTTGAAGAATGATTGATGAACGTAATCTTATTTGTTTGCAACAATATTGAATCATCCTATGCATGCTATTGATAATCTGTACACGTTGAAGTCGAAGCGTATCTATGGTAGCAAAATGGTTCGTAACTCATTTTTAAAATGTACACCATGATTCATATATATGGTAGGATAGTTGTTTTACAATAACAATCTGAACAAATAGACATTTGTGTAAATTATGCCAAAATTGTTAATATACAGTAATATACAGTGCGCTCCAATTAAAATGGGCCACTCGATATAATTCATTCCACATGAAAATTAAAAGAAATTAATTAATTTTTAGGTTGACCTAAAATTCAACCCGGTCATAGACACCCTCTAATCCCACGAGCCTCGAAATTTAAAACGCCAAAATATGAGAGTCATGGTAAAGACACCACTGATTTGAAACGTATATTCTCTATTCAACCATGTGATATATTTCACATAAACACTGTTTAGTAATAAAATAAAATATTTTTTAAAAATGGATACCCTTTAACAATTATAAATAGAGCAATGTTAATAGCGGAAATTGCTCTATTTAGAATTGTTAAAGCGTATTCATGTCAAAAGCGGAAATGTTACTTAAGTTGTAGAGAAATGAAAGACTATACCTAGAAAAATTTGATTAAGAAAACACTACCTATGCTATTTTTTTACCCTTAAAAAGACATCTTTGAAACAGTTGAAAGTAAGCATACTTGCTTTTGGCGCTGCATTATTACACAAGTTTGATATATTAATGGCTGAGAACTGTCCACATACTTAATATATCATTACCAATTTCAAAAATATCTTTAATGGCCGTAAGGAATGTGCATATTGGCGAGTATTGAGTAACTTCAGCAATAAATTATAAAAAATTTATTTCGAACCTGTCCTTATAAATTTTTTATTTTTTAGAAATTTCGATGAAACATTAACCGTAAGGATATGGTATGGAAGTGGCGCTTCTTCTCTATGGAGGGGTGTTATATTTCACATTAGGCGCATACCTCTTCTCAGTCCATAAAACTCTTCGCCACACAATTGTTTTAAGGTCTTTATAAGCTATGGCCACGTAGCGACCTGAACAAATAGTCCACTGAAACAGTAGATACTTTAAAAGAAACACGATTAAATAATTTAAATTTAAATGCTGTAGAGTTGCTCACAAAAATCTACTCCAACGCCTTTCAAAACTAAACTATTTTTCTATTGTTATTGAATAATTCTACAAAATCTTATAAATACCCTAAACTTCTTAAGAGCAAGTAAAAGCTTATCTATGCAAATTGTTTCTTGAACGGACCGCAATAAGTATAATTTCTGCAATTGTAATCCCTTCTTTAGTTAATCTTAATAATTTAAATAAAAACTAAATTCTACCGTTTTCGGTTACCTGGATTAAACCTTAAAGAAAATGGTACATTTGTAAAACTTGACGTGCTGCCGGCACCGCCTGTGTTAACTAATGAAATAGTATTTTACATTATTAGCATGGTAAACATGTTTTACTGGCGAGAGGAGAAATTAATTGGCGAGCCGTTAGGCGATCTTGTAACATCCTCCATGGCATTTATAAATATCCCGTCGTCCGTTGCTTCAAGTATTACTACAACAACAGGTTACTAATTGTCAAATTGCGGTTACAAATACACATGCTATTAATGGCAGTTGACTTATAAAAAAGTTAGTAACTTGTAAAAGTGATTTGACATAGCTTAAGTTTTCTTAGGTTAATGCATGTTTATTATTGTGTAACAAATAATAGTAATTATACACCAAGGTAGAGAAGACAATTTTCTGAGCCGAGGTGTATTATTTCTCGAGATGCGGAGCGTCGAGGGAAATAAGTGTACGAGGCTCAGAAGGTCTTCTCTACAGTGGTTTATATATTATTTTATTCACTACTAGCACACATATTCTGTAAATATGACAATAAATAAATACAATTCAAATAATCTTATTATTACATAAAACATTAAGTGACCTGAGGTTTTCACATGTTTCAATCTGTTGACATTTTGTAATACATTCACATTTAACTTTTAATCATCCTTAGGTAGTTTCAGTAGCTAAAATGGAAAGTATTGAAATATCTAGTACTCCTCCAGAAATTAGAGAAGCAGCAGAGCATGTAGCATCTTTTTGTTATTGGTATTAGATAGGCAACCCAACTGTCAATTTCATTATCTACTACTAGGAGAGAAAAATTAAGCAGGTCGAGAAAAACGAAATCTCGCTTCCAAAATCGGACTACTAATGGCATATTCTATCGCTAGTAGTGAATAAAATATTTTATTTGTTATCCATTTGTAAATGTCAATTTATCAAGTCAGCTTATTGCCGTTGAAAGTCAATCTTAACAAGCAAGCTATTAGTTAAAAATTTACAGGTTAGAGACGAAAGTTGTTGATTTTTTTCTAGTTAGAGACGACCGTACCTTGTTCACATTATATTAGTAAAA
Source organism: Vesta saturnalis (assembly GCA_036346205.1). Taxonomy (NCBI): domain Eukaryota; kingdom Metazoa; phylum Arthropoda; class Insecta; order Coleoptera; family Lampyridae; genus Vesta; species Vesta saturnalis. The sequence goes on from JARFJB010001053.1 coordinate 269,290, forward strand.
TAATAAAATAAGCGCCGTTGTCAGAGTAATGATTTCAAAGGTCACGAGAAATTTTTGCACGTTAACTTTAATTAATATATTTTCATTTTGAGTAACAAATAAAATATATAACAATACACGTAAGGTAACGGGTTTTACTGGCTCCAGAAGGTAGCCGGCTCGCCTTCGGGTCGCCAGTTATATCTTTCTGCCCGCCAGTAAAACCCTTTTTACCTTGCTAGTAATGTTATATACTATAACAAAAGTGTTTGTTAAATTACACTTTAGTATGTATATATTAATTATATGTGATAACATTTAAGGATATTTACATCGAACTACCTGTCTATAGCGAAGAATTATCATTACCATACCAAATTATTGTTTAACCATCACCCGATATTACTAAAAAATAAAAAGTACACAAAATTTTTTTCGCTTAAATTACACCTTAATATGTATACATTAATTAGATTTAATAACCTTTAACTATATTCGATCCACCCCTCCATAGCGAAAAAGCGTCACTTCAACAGCGCATCCTTATGTTTGAGTTACAAAATTGAATTGGCTTAAATTATTCTTTAGTATATACACGTTAATGATACCTAATAACATTTAACTGTATCTAAACTATATCTACATGGAACCATCCCTCCGTAGTGATAATAGTCCCTTTATCACCGCCTCTTTGTGTAGGACAGTTTTTACAAAAAACAAAATCATAATAATAATAATAATAATAATAATTTACATCCGTTTACTTATTGAAGTGGGAAAGTGTTTCAAGTCGGCTGACTAATTTTTTTTGTTTTAGTCATGTAAAGTACGGAAGTCAAAGAGAAAATTATTTGATTGTGTTTCTTTAAAGTATTTCCATAGAGAAAAAGCCTCTCTACTACACCCGACACATGACACTTTAGGAGAAGGTATATTAATTGTTTAGTTAATACAATATGCTTCTATTAGGTTCGATATACTCGTAAGTTTTTTTATAATGTATTTCTGTGCTACTTTTTCACTAAAGATGCACTAATGTGCATATTCTAATGCTGAACTTTTCTAGCTGACCTCCTGCCGGTTTTCGAATGAATTAATATCGTCAGTACAAAATATATTATGCATCACATGTCAAGACTACTCTTTTGAATATTCTCAGTTGCAAATTCTTCCCATAGTCGCTTCGGAACTAGCGATACAAATAATTCATATTTTGGTTTAAAATTCCATTATGTATTCTAATTATTAATTAAAACTATCTCTTTGTGAGTAAAGCAGTAAGAAACCACGATTGAAATTTTATTCTGACCGTGGTATTTGCTTTTTCTTGCAACTCGATGGGGGAGGGACTACAACCCGCAAAACCTCCCCTGAATGCGCCTTTGCGATATATTAATCATACTTACTGTTAATGTAATAACTTATAGATTTAACATAAAACATTCGCGACTTTTCATATTATGTTACGGTGCTAAAAAATGTAGCATAATACTTAGCATGTGCTTTTCTACCCTTTTTAAAATTGAACTTGAATATACGTTTCTCGGCCATTTATTTCAATATTGTAATCTTTAAAAAACGTCTCACTACAATACCGAGCTAATAGAGTTATGGTAACGCGACCTGCTTAGAATTCGGGAGGTAATGGGTTCGATTCCCGTTACCGTCTACCTTGTATGAGGTTTTTTCAGGGGGTTTTTCTCATACACATGTAGCGGCATGGCCATTGGTCAATGCGTATATGGACACCATGTGCGGCTTGAGGAGGGAATGAAATACGTGGTCTTTTCCTTTAACTAAAATATTTTAATGTTATGTGTGCTCTCCAGGCAGTACAGATCCTAAGCTAAAGCCTATACATTTCTAAAATAAACTCAACTGTACAGGGTGTTCCAAAATTACGGGTTTATTTTTTATCGTTTCAATTCAATCCGCTGAATGAAGGAGAAGACAGAACCAACCAACATCAATCGAAAAAACACTGTCATAAACATCTCTAAACAACAGTTGAACGAGAACGAAATGAAAGTTCTGGACAAAGGTTTGAACTATGCGATAACACCAAAGTATATTCCGAAAGTAGATTTAGTTAGTAACCGCAGTCGAAGAAACAGCTATGAAATTAGATCCTGAAGAAGCCAAAGAATACAGAAGTAAGGTCAGTCCTAGATTCATCTAGGCGAAGTAAACCTAACCTCTCTAACCTAGAAAGGAAAGCGGTTGTTTCCCTTAAGAATGACCCAACGATCAAAATTCTCCCGGCAGACAAAGGAAACGCGACTGTTATAACGGATATGGACACTTACAACTGTAAGATCCTAGAACTACTAGATGGGGGCGAGTACAAACAAATACCAAAAGACCCCACACCATCAATCGAAAGACGGATATACCTGACGCTGGCAATACATAAGGGGGAGTTCTCCGATTACCAGAGAACTAGACTTACCCCACACTACAGCAAACCTCCCCATCTGTACGGGCTATCAAAAATTCATAAGCAAGGAATTCCTCTGAGACCAATTGTGAGCACGAGAAATTCACCTTGTCATCCATTAGCACACTATCTGCTAGGTATCATCACACTCTTATCGGGAAAAACCGAGTCAATGGTCAAGAATACGCAGCACTTCGTGGAAACCATCAGAAATTTCCAACCAAACCACGACGAAATACTGGTAAGCTTCGACATTGAGAGCCCATACACAAATGTACCTACCGATAAGGCACTAACTGTCATAAGCGTCAAGTTGGAAAAGGATGAAACGTTAGACTAACGCACAAAACTCGGTAAATACAATAATGGAACTACATATTCCAGGTAGAAGACAAATTCTACCCACAAGATTTTGGAATGGCGATGGGTTCCCCACTATCACCCATAGTGAGCAATATATATATATATATATATATATATATATATATATATATATATATATATATATATATATATATATGGAAGACTTTGAAGGCCAAGCGAAATCCGAATTCACAGAGAAACCAAGGATGTGGCTTAGATACGTGGACGATACTTTCGTAGTTTGGCAACACGGCGAGCATAAACTAGACAAATTCCTAGATCTAAATAGCCGCGTACCCTCCATAAAATTCACAATGGAATTGGAGTCGGAACAAAAACTGTCATTCCTGGATCTACTTGTACACAGGAATGACAACACTTTCACGACAAGTGTATGCAGGAAAGCTACCCACACGGGGAGGTACCTACACTTACAACTCCTATCACCACAAAAATGTGAAGTTAGGCGTAGCAAAATGCTTGTACGATACAGCAAAAACACTATGTTCAAAACAAGAGGACCTGGACAAAGAAAAAGAAAATACCGCTAAAACACTCAAAGAAAATGGCTACTCCGATCTAACACCTAACCTAAACAGGGAAAGGGTACCCGAAAAAGAGAACTTAAATATACATCGATAATACCATATATACAATGTACCTCAGACAAAATAGTAAGAATAGGCAGCAAATACAAGATACGCATTGCTTTCAAATCGACCAGAACGCTCAGGGGAGTACTAACCAAAACCAAATCACACAATGAAGATCAGAATTACAAGAAATGTGTATACAACCTACCATGCGAATGCGGCAGAGCATACATAGGAGAGCGCAGTAGACCACTCAAATTGAGAACGCAGGAACATAAGAACAACGTCCACAAGGGCGAAACAGAAATATCAAAATCGCCGAACATATCTGGAACGAAGACCACCGCATCAAATGGGATAACATACAGATAGTGGCAAAGGACGAGAAAACAACTCGTCGAAAACTCAAAGAAGCCACATACATCGCACTAGCAGAAAATCAAATAAGCCAAGCTAGTGCGGATATGAAACCCATATGGATTCCAATAATGCGCGAAGAGCTTAAGGGCAATACACCTACGCAAGAAGTTACGGCGCAATAAACTTCTGCGCAACCACGCAAAGTTATATATATATATATATATATATATATATATATATATATGTATATATAAAGTTCTAAAAAATATATATTGGATTACTCAGTGGCTCAGCGGTAAAGGCGTCAGACTAGTAAGTGAAAGGTACCAAGTTCGAATTTGAGAGTAGTCAAGTGCCTGGGAAAAAATTATATAACATATGAATTCGACTCTAGAGCGAAAACAGTCCTTCTCAGCCTGATGATGGAAGCACAGTCCGATTCCGAAACGTCATGTTCAAAAAGCAGAAAACTGTGGAAGTAGGCCGATCAACTAATATGAAACCACAGTTACAAAACAGAACAATTAAGGAATTTTGTACAACCTTTATAAATATGTAATAGTGAAAGGACCCCAGAGTTCTGCCTTGGCACCAATACTATGCCTTACTTTCGCCAATGATATCCCCAGTGTAACAACGCCCGGAGTATCCCTGGCACAGTTTGCCGACGACACTGGCCTTCTGGGCAGCTAATCGGTCAACCAAGAACGCCTCCAACAGTATATCCAATACTCTACGGAACTTCTCCAATTGGGCTAACCAATGGAGAGTCTCCATAAACCCCACCAAAATCCAAGTCATTCTATTCCGGCACTCCAACTATACCCGACAGAAATTACTCGCCAAAAATGAAGTAACCATTTCCCTGCAAGGGGAAAGATTACTGCTACTTAACGACATAACATACCTACATTTACCATGAACCTTAACTGGAACGCTGGCCTGAACAAGACCCTGAACAAAGTATGGAACCGATCCAACCTTCTGGGCGCCCGTAGGGGACGCATAGGAGGTTGTCAACCCGAAACCCTACAACATTCATACGGCCCGTTATAGATTACCGTGCTCCATTGTATGCCACCCTAAAACCGAAAGACCTAAATTCCATAGCCTCATGTGAACGCCGAGTCCTACGGAGAATACACTGCTTACACTATAGAACACCCAACGAGATTACCATACAACACGGTAACATCACACCTATCACACAACGCCTCAAAACACTACAAACAAATTACACACACCGTAGGATATTCGGCGAAACGGAAGCTACCAAAAACATTCTCCGCATTCCACATACGCCCCTTACCCACATCCAAAGAACCCACAGGAGAAAACCGAAAAATAAATTTAAGCATCCTCCAAAACTATCCAGACCCAGAACATCGAAAACCTCCCCCAAGAATTCTGGGACCTCCTTGATGATATCCCATATGCCCTAAGATAAAATCGAAGACAACCAATGCAACGACCAAGGAATCGAGCCAATACCCACCACGCACCTCTTATACACCCCACATATACACCTCCAATCCAAACAAAAATAATATAATATAATATTAATATTTTGCAACCACTTAATACCACACACTACACTGTATGCAAGTATACATACACACAACAATATAAGCCCACTAACACACAATATACCCAGGACTGAAGAGGAAACAGATTCCTGAACAGTCCGCAGGAATAAGATAAGAATAAGCAATACTAACAAATAAGTACTCTAACTAATAAGCATAATAACAAAAAAAAAATTGTCCTTTCAAGAATACTGATATGTTGATTATTTAATATTGTAACAAATTTTATGAAACAAATTGTGCTCAAGTTTAATTTGTTTAAACTGACACTAAAATTTCATTCATCTAGCTCATACAGAGTGTTCACAGCCTGTTTTAATGTATTTCAAATTTAGTATCCCTTATCAAATAATGTGATTTTCTCCAAATGACTTGCCCTGTGTTTTATGTCACGGTTCGAAGCATCGTTACATCTAAATTAAAATACTTATCTTTTGGTTCGAATTCGTGTATTTAAAAGCAAATGTTACAAGCTTTAAACGTTTCAATAACAATTGCAGCTATCCTCCTTGGTAAAAGTAGAAAAGTGTTAACAATTACTCGAGATATTAATGTCAGCAAAATTTATAAAATATTTAATTCAAAAAGTATTGTATAAACAATATATAAAATTTGGTTTTCTTGACATTAGTGTTTCAAATATTTGTTAACCATTGTCTACTTTTACTGAGGAAGATAGCTACCATCACTATTGAAGCGTACGATGCTTTTAAAGTTTGCATGTTTTAAATACACGACTAACGACTCTGCCAAAAGATAAGTATTTTAATTATTAATAATTATGAATTAAAGTGTTTCTCATTTTGTTCTATACATATCCATGCGATATAATATAAAAGAACAAGTTAGAGAAGTATGTAGCACGGTCAGAAATATCAAAAACACTATAACATCCGGACCTGAAAATGTATAGAGACATTTTAAACATCTTTTGCTTTTGCATTAACCGGTATTGAACTGCAGTTTTGTTAAGTAAAGAAGGTTCTTCGTAGGCAATTTATGGTTTTTCTTCGGGTATACTTATATTAATGAATAATCTTAGTGTTTAATTATAATTTAAGTGTTTTTTAATAAATTTATAATTATCACATCATCGCCTTATCACTTTAACATAACATAACATAACCGTCACGCCAACCCCTGGCGGGATAGGCAAAACAATCCCTGTAATTTATTTATTATTCATTTGCAATCTTTCTCCATGCTTTCGTATATCTGCATACCTCCCTAGCTTCCGCAAGATTCATACATTGTCTCTGACATGCCCGTTTATTTTTAAAACTGCTTCTCTTTATTTCTTTTATCATACATTCTACTGCATTCAGCAAAATTTTACGTAGCCTACCAGGCCCGGCCTTACCTCTAACTTCACCCACATATATGCGCCTTGTTAACCTTTTGTTGTTCAATGTTTCGATGTGACCAAACCAACGTAGTGGACTACTTTTATATCTATCATCGTCTTTTCCTCGCCACACTCCTTCATTATAGACTCATTCTTTACTTCAAATCCAATGTAATAAAGTTTCTAACGGTAACCAAAATTCAGGATGCGCCGTTTGAAAATGGGGTATTGTTTTAATATAATAGCTATTTATGTATTAAGGGCATAATGAGGTGTTTATGGTCCGAGGTGCTATTTCAAACCCACGTGCGGTGGCGCGATAGCTAGGAAAGCGCCGTAGCACCATAAAAACCAGTTATGCCCGCAATGCATACAAAATTTTATTAATATATTGAATATTTAAAATGGAGTATTACGTTAATTGTTTTTAAAAGAAGTACATTTCATGTATGATAGTTGGTATTGTTGTGGTAGGTACTATGAAAACAAGTATAAAAGCAGGTATGACAAATTGATAATTAATTTGACATTTTCGTTTAGTTAGTTTTAAATGCAGTAACTGAGATATTTCCAGAAAATACGATGAATGAAATTGCGGAATGGTACCACCTAGTATAAACATGACTAATTGTAACAATTGCATTGTAAATATTTTTAAATAAACTCATAGTTTTGTCCTTTTTTTCATTATGGTCCGCTGAGTCACATACTATAAAAGGACGGTTACATCAAAGAAATTTGGTTGTAATTATCATGTTATAATGTAATCGTGTATAAAATATTTTAAGATTACCTGATGACACCATATACATGCTAGTAGTAGTTTGCGTAACACGCTATTATTTTTACTGTAATTTATATAATAAATAATTTAAACGAGTTACACTTAGCAACAATTTTTTGTGCAGCGCTGATTTCCTTTAAGTTTCTTTCAAAAATATGATATAAACCCTATTCGAAACATAATTCAAAATAAAAAATATATACAGTTCCTTGTAGTTTAGCCATTACGGTGCTAGAGGAAATAATTTGCCCACCCTGTAAAAACTTCAAAAATAAAATAATTAACACGCAGAAGGGGAAAAACCACCTTATTCTATAAATACATGATCAGCTGTTTTTTTCTATGGAAACCAACGCAATAGCAAACAAGTTAATTAATTTTTAAATATATTTTGTGTCTTCTTATATAGTAAAGGTATATTATAATTAATTGCAGAAACAGTTTTTTGAGCTTCATGATCTTCACTTTTTTTTAATTTGTTAATTATTGATGATCTTTTAAACAAATACGTAATTGGAAAGAATTTTTAAGCTAGAAAGGTATAAGTAAAAAAGTGTGAAAAATATGGTTTTAATACCAATTGTGCTCGTAACTTAAAGAAATTCCTGCAACTTAAATTAGTATTAAACACAAAATTACTTTAATGTATTTTTTTTTTCTTAAAATGTTTATCGATGACATTTTAAGTTCATTTGTCATAATTAACATAAATGTAGATCACGGTATTATAAATACAGACTAACACACCTTAAAGTAAACCTTGAACTACTTACATTGGTGCTATAAGACCAGAATAAGATTGTTACAATTCCCGACATATTACTGCTTGCATTTTACAAATTCAAGATTATATACTGTACGCAGTGGTGATTAGTTTATAAAGCACACGTCTGTATGTTTTAATAATTATACGATATCTATTCTTATGAAGAACTTAGATCATCCATTATTCTAAATTAGTTAAGAAACGTGAGTGACGTGAGATGAAAATGGTACTGGTATCACGTACAAGTTTGTTTTATTCAGCATGATACATTTATTTCAATTTTTCTACAAAACGATGGGAATGACAGACACTTGATAAATATTAAATTATGCTGTTTTTCATTTAACTCTGTCCCAGCCCATTACAAATCAATAAAATTAAATTGATTAATTATAGGCCCTTTAAAATTATTAACTATAATAAATGGGTGTAACAGGAAAAATGTAGTTTAGATATCTGAGGATATGTGTTAATTATCTTTAGATCTATATAACATAATGAAGCAACCGGAGATGCACATTTTCAAAGCCACATTTTTGCAGATAGTGATATATATTTTTCTTAAATGTGAAGTCATACTTCCGTATATGTATCCTTTCAGACTCATTGTGGCCGTTATGGTTGATAATAAATGAGGTTATCGAGGTACACCAGTTTGACGAAAATAATTTTACGTTGAAGCGAACGATATCTCTAACTATTCTGAATAATAAATATTAAATTTAAAATAGATCAATCTTTTTTTGTGATTCTACTTTCCACTCTCTTTATAACTACTACATAATACTGACATTTTATCCGTAACCAGATATGCGATTTACCTTTATGTTCACACTTTATATGCAAATGGTTGCAAGCAACTTTTCTACAAATTCAGATTTAGTATCATTATTTCTAACGTTTGCATTAGGTGTTCGTATGCTTTGTGAGAAATACTGTACTACATAATTTGCTTTTATTTATGTACTTCGAAACAGAAACTTTTGCGTACGCCAATAAGTTTCTGGAATTTGACCATTAAAACGGCAGGTCAGGCGAATGTTAAAAATAAATTCTTAGAAAGAGGGTGGTAGCTTTTTGTTAAACTAGTCGGAGTCGTGTCTGTATAGCAAAGATTATAAATCATTTTTACGTTAAACAATACGTACTGTGTCAACCTGATTTTTATTGTTTCATAAATCGGTACTAAAAGTTCCCTTTTAACTTTTAAATATTTGTAGATATTTACACCAAAATTGTAACATTTATATTAGAGTGAAATTTTTTTTTTCGTGATAATTTAAAAATACTTATGGACATAATTTTAAAGCTCTTTTCGGGGGTAATAGCATAAGTGCATCAAAATGACCGATAATTTTGCATGAAAGCGTTGTTTCTAAAAACTGCACGAGTCTATTTTCATATTTTTTGCGAAAGAGCCCGACACCGAAGGTGAGAGCTCTTAAAAAAATGTTAAAATGAACGAATGCAGTTTTTAAAGAAAACACGCTTGAATGCAAAATTTTTTGGTTATTTTGAAGCACGAACGTACTATTGTAACATGAAGATGTAAACTTTCACCATTGTTACACATAATAAAATACTTATCTTTTCTGGATTTTTTTAATGATGTATGTTAAATTATACAATCTAAACGTTTCGATAACACTTACAGTTATCTTCATCAGTAGTAATATTATCTATTAAAATTGTTAAAGATGTTGAAACAATTTTGTTATAGTTGAAAAATTTAAAATAAAACATAAATATTACCCTGCTATTAATATGACAGTTTGAGAAACGTATAAACCAACTATAGAATTAAATTTAGGAAAGAATAACTAGGTCATTAAAAATTAAATATTATTAAACTGTCTTAAAAATGGCAAATCAGAACACCCCCTAAACGGTCGAAGGCTAACAATGAAAAATGTCAGCCAAAAAAACACATTTAACAAAATTTGACCATTTGAAAAATCTGGAACACTGGAACTGTGGCAGGATCTGTAACAAACAAAATACACCCACATACCACACAGAATTAAAAAAAAATTTTTTAAAAATTAAAAATTAAAATTTAACCAAGTTATGATGAAGTGTGAAGTTGTGAAAAACTTCAATTTGAAATTGATAGAAGCATTCACAAATGTAAACATGACCTCAATTAAAATAATCCAGTTAAATCTAATAAAGAAATAGCTTAGTCAATAAACGCAAGTGTTATTAACAATAAGAAGCACAATGCATAACGTTTTATGTAGTTTTTTAATTTTAATTGTAATTTCAACTACTTGCGTTAAATTATAGTGCTGTGGCAATTTAACATATAATTGGTAAAGCATTTTCTTCAAGATCTAGGAAAAACACAGCAAAAAACCTAGACATATCAAAAGTCAATTAAAACAAAATCAAGATATATCATTATGCCTTTTTTTAATTATAAGATGCCAAAACCTATTTAAGCGGAGATTTTCTTTTTGTCTATTAAACTTATTAAGGTGTTTATATATCTCAGTAACTTCACGTTGTAAACGAACATAATAATGAGTTTGTCTCGACAATATTTCCATATTGTCAAATTGAATGTCATGATTTGGATTATTTAAGACATGGTCAGCTACCTCAGACTTCTCTGGTTTGCCTAATCTACAAAATCTCATATGTTCTGTACGTCTTGTATTAAAGCTACGTTTTGTGGTTCCAATGTATAATTTTCCACATGAACAAGATAACTTATACCCTCCGAAAGATGATAAAGGGTTTGAAACATCTTTAGGTGATCTTAAATGTTCTTTAATTTTTTTTGTAGGTTACAAATGGCCCTAATGCTATATTTAATTAGGATATTTTCAATTATATCTGTAACATTAGCTATAAAAGGAAGAAAAGCAGTACCAACACTAAGAACTGGTTTTTCTTTAAGGTTACTTCTAGAAGGTGTAATAACATTATTAATATCTGTAAGTGAATATCCATTATCCTGTAAGGATTTTGTTAAATATTTATATTCAGGGTCACAAGCTCGTTTTGCTCGATCTACTAAATATTTTATTACACCAATTTTTTGATGTCGATGGTGGTTGGATAATTTATGAAGGTATATATCAGTGTGTGTCGGCTTTCTGTAAACCTTAAAAGATAGTGAATTATTATTTTTAGATATTAATATGTCAAGAAATGGTAAACTTTCATTAGTTTCTTTTTCCATGGTAAACTGAATGCTCGGATATATACGATTTATGAAAACCAAAAACTCATGCAGTGACTCTTCTCCATGTCTCCAAATGACTCATCTACATATCCACCAAACTGAAGGTTTTTAGGTGTATTTTGTAACGCTAATGTTTCAAATTTTGCATGTAAAAATTATCTATAACAGGACTAAGGGGACTATCCATTGCTACACCATCAATATGTTCATAAAATTTACTATTCCACTGCAAATAAGTTGTAGTAAGGCAGTACTGAAAAAGAATGGTTATATCCTTTGCAAAAGATGATCAATGTATTCAATAGTTTCTTGTAGAGGCACTTTTGTAAAAAGTGAAACAACATCAAAACTGACCATTATATCACCCTCTTCAATTTTGAAACCTATATGAGGTTGTAATAAAAATGTAAGATGTTTTGCAAGATTATATGTAGGAGAACCAATTGCACTAATAATAGGCCTTAAAGGAATATTAGGTTTATGAATGTTTGGTAAACCATATAATTTTGGTGAAATAGCTTCAGAATTAGTTAGTTTCTTTTTTATTTCTTCCGGAATAGATGATAATTTAATTTTTTTTTTATTTAGTACTATTTTAATAATTATTGGAATTTTGTTTGGTATTGGTAGACTCAAGTTAGAGGTGATGTCTGCGAACGTATTACAAGCGCGGTATGTAACAAATCGTTGTCTCTCATTTTCTGTATGATTTCTGCGTGATGTTCTTCATCCGGTTGAAGGTACTGGAGTGACCAGTAATTTTTGATTAGTTGTTGCTCCCCCACGCTTTTTTTTTACTAACTTAGATACAGCAGTTGCTGGTAATGAATGATTGGTTAACAATGGACAAACCGGATTTTTTTGCTTGAATGACTGTCCACTGATTGGCATTATTTTTGCCTGCAGGAGTATTCTTGTTCCACCTTTTATCCATTTTCCATGCAGGATTGACAATAAGAAAAAGGCGATTTGCTTTGATTTCTTCTCGTTTTAGCATAAACTTTTTGTAGAGTCGAATTAGACATAAATCAGAATTTACCTTGTTGATTATCAACCACTTTGTCGAGACACAAGGTTTTTCACCTTCTTGAGTTGTCTTGGATTGTATTTAAGTCTTCCAGTCTTTTGACCCAAGTTATTGGTTTCTTCTATGAAGTATGTAAGTAGACATTGGTAATCTTCTCCCCCGCGCCAAGTCAGCTCAAAGGCCATCGGGTGTCTCTTCATTACAAGTACGAATTATATTTATGAATTCATCGTACTTTAGAAAGACTGAGCTTTCAGTCAGTTAAGATATTTGTTATAGATGAAACTGTTGTTTTGTTGTCTAGTGTATAGTTTTCACGCCACAAAACTGCATTAATTGACGCCATGCATATTGCCTGTTACTGCTAGTATTTTCGGTTCACTTTCACGCACAATTGATGTAAGATAATTTTGGCCAAAACGGGTGAATCATTTTGAAACAAAATAATATACGTCAAATTACTCTTGTCAAATTAGCATTGTTTACAGACACAAATGTGGTTGCTATTAGATATAAAATATTTTTTAATCTTTCAACAATGACGTTCCCTGAATACGCACAAGACAATGATCGAAATGCAATTTTCAATTTGGACAGTGCAATTGCCTTTGTAATTTTTCAATAACTGCATTCCTCTTATGGGATTTTAAAATTTTTTTAATATTGCAATACACCATTGTCGATTAGTGTTTATCTAATTTGTTTAGACTTTTAGAATAGATGTCATAGCCATCATCCAAACGAAAAAAAAATAGAATGTTAATCTGGTCACATTTTGACTACTAGTAGAAATCTACATTCATTACAACAATAGGTAAACCAAAATTATTATTTCAAAAGATGTTTGAAATACCTATTTCACATCTCTTACATACAGTGAATTGAACCGCCAACACTATGACGAACTTTAAATGCTACGCTCGCACAGACTGGTATAATATGCTCAAAGCGATAAATCTAAGGTTGTAATGTACGGCGATAGCGCTGAAGACTCGATTGAACCTTGGCGACTTACTTGGATATGGTGAGTTTAAATTATTTCTTACCTCTTTAATATAGCTGCGCACCATCTTATTGATACGTAATATCACTCCTATGGGTTTCAAGTAAGAACATCATCAGAGATTTGAGGGAACTGTATATATTCCTTACGAAGTACTGTTGATTTTCATCAATTTGTCCATATACAAAGTAAAACTTCTCCAATCCCTAGCATGTGTCCCACATTGTCAGAATTTACGACGACTCTTTCTGTTGTAAGTTTGTAAACCATTTGTAAACGATCGTCATTGTATGATGTATAGGAAATCGACCTTTACCCAAACCTTCAATTAAGCAGTAGCAACAACATGGAAATTTCGGTCAGAAATTTCTAACAATACATGGTATACTCACAAAACCACACCTTTCGAACCACATAATTACAATTACCTATCTTTTTTAAATTATATAGAATTTATACGTTTCGATAAGTATAGTTATGGTCGTCAGTATCAATGACAAGATTTGATTAAAGTATCAAAACACAATGAAAAATCCAGCTACATTAGTTCAACATATTTGAAAGCCAACTATGAACATTAAGTTTTATTTTACTAAAAATTAGCTAGAACTTTATTATATTGAATATTATTAACCTGCCTTGAAAATGGCAAATCGTCTAACAGACAAAGGTTAGCAATGAAAAATACCACAATCAAAAAACAAAATTAACAAAATGTAAGCACACTATAATGTCCGCAAAACCTTTAATTTAACTGCACTTGACATACTAATTAAATATCAAGCTAAATCATAACAAATCTAATAAAGAATTGATTTTTGTTACTACATAAAGACTATAGTTGTTCTTTTACACTGGACACAGGATGTGTACGTTACTGAATCTTGTTTTAATTTTCACTGAATACCACTGTAATGCTGTGATTTTTGAATCCATGTCAATTCATCGTGCGTCAATTCATCGCGCGACAATTCTTCGCCGACAATTCATCTCGAGACAATTCATCGCTAGGACGATTTATCGCGCGACATTTCATCGCGCGAAATTTCGTATTGACTGTAAAGACTGGAAAATATGCACTTAAATAAGATGCAATATGCACTAAAAATGTATACAAATATACACTAAAATATGCAATATTCAGTAAAAATAACCAAATCTTAAAAAACATCGCTAATTTATTATCGATAATCATTGAAATTTACCAAAAGGGTAGAATTTGTTGAGAAATTGTCGCATTTATAAGAAAGTATTTCCTATATATAAAAATTCATATATTTTTACTATTTTTTAATAATCGCTAAAATTTTATTTTAAATGAAATCATCAAATATTAAAGAAATCGCTAATTTTTAAGGGTACTCTTTGAACTTCATAAAAGATGGTCAACTTTTTACAGACATCGTCGTGTTTTTAATGTGATTTGTGGTAATGTGATTAAGACAGCTTAATCACTTAATGAATGTTAATTTTAATAAAGATATACATTTGCACCAACGAATTAGGTTATTACCCAATAAAACATCAATATCAAATTTCACGCGATAAAATGTCGCGCGAAGAATTGTCGTAGCGATGAATTGTCGCAACGATGAATTGTCGCAACGATGAATTGTCGGCGATGAAATGTCGCACAATGAATTGTCGCGCGATGAATTGACGGGACACCGTGATTTTTTGTCTTTTGAAGTTATTTGGATGTCGTACAACGTAAGACCAGACATTCATCAGCTTAAAATAATTCAATATAACGAGTGCGCTAATGCACAGAAGAAAATGGTCATCACATTGAGCATTTATTGTAGTATTTTTTTTTCATAAACGTTCACGTCTTGGTTTTAGCTTTATTTTTAATTAAGTTTTGATCCCATACCTATTTATCAACTACAATTCAAAAAACATTACCTACTAGGATGTGAACAGAAAAAGTTTCCATAGAAATTTTAGAGAAAAATCTTAATACCATTTTAATCGTTAATTTTAGACATATGCGTTACTCATAGTTTTTGATAGTAAATGAAAAGTTATTGCACATAAGTAAAAATTATACAAGGTGGGCCATTTAAGTTTAGTGGCTTTTTGATGTTTGAAAAATATAAAATAGGAACCCTTTTCCTAAACATCCTGTACTAAATATCGAAATCCTACACAGTGCAAATGGAACCTTAACGGTCAGAATAAATCCATATAAATTTTTGTTACACAAAGTAAGAGTACCGTGTTTTTAGTTCTTATTTAAATTGAATATTTTTCTTAAAATCACAATTTTCTCGAAATTGGTAAGCGATAGGTATAGGGAACGATGAATAAAGTTGACCTAATTTTTAACGTATAATCTAAAAATGACAAAATACAGGGCGTTATATTAAAAAAAGACCTAACTTTGATCTATTACAATTTTCTGAACCACCCTGTATAATTGAAAATAATTTAAAAAATAGTCCTTATCAATTTACATATGTCACCAAAAGTCGTGAGTCATCCTGTATAATCAAGAAAGGATATTGTTTGTCTAAAGTTATGAATTTCATTTTGAGCTGCTCTATGGAAAAAATTTGATCTTCGTTGATGGCGATTTAATTCTTGCTTAAGTAATTCTCGTTGGGTGATTTTCTAAGTGTGGAATTTTTTAGGTAACTTTTGTATGATTTGAAGTTCAAAAATTTGGGTATTACGTTTTGATCAAAGCGTGTTTTTAAAAAGTTAATGTCTAGCAAGGAACGGCGATGTTTGAATAATTTGTCTTCAATACTTCTTGGTTGATTTAGAACAGGGCGACCATAATGTTCACATAGATATAACGACAACGATTTGCCCTTGAATTTAATTAATAAGATAAAATTTAAGATGAAACGCAAGACTAGATTCGTTTAATATTTCGGTTTATTAAATTCGTAAACCATTTTAAAAACAAATGTACACAAGATGACAAGACAGTTAAATGTGATTTTGACAGATTGTACGTTACACAAGTTATGTTAGATGACAAATTAAGTATGTTAACCTCAAAATGACAGCAGTGTTACTGAAGCAATTTTAATATTGCCATATCCAACTGTGTATTTAAAGATGGTTTTACATGGTAAATATACAAAGCTTCCTTTATGCTAAGATCATTCGCATTTTCAGCTCTATCCAATGCATTGAAGTCATTACTGGTGATTTCATGATCATGCTCAAGGCCATGTTGAAACTCATCTGAATTGGGTATGGTTAAAGATTTTTTTCCAAGACGAGGAGAGTTAAACCCAATTGTTCACAGCATCGAACAGCAAAATGGGTTTTCCCAAGGTACATAGCATTGCAGCTAGTACATTTAAACTTATAAATGATATTCGACGAAATGTCATCCGGGAGTACATCCTTAATTCGAAAATGAGAACCAATCCTACTCAATGTGGTAAATGCAAAATGTAATTCAACTGTTGGGAAAATTTTTTTAAGAAATCTTCCAGTAGCATGGCGAACATGAAGACTATGAAAACCTGTAATGGGAAGTTTAATATACACTGTGTCCCAAAAGTTTAGAAACGCTCAATTACCTCAATTATTTGTAAAGTGGTATAGATGAAAATTGTGGCGTTTACATTAGCAAACATGTTCTTTTCTTTCAGTGATGCAGCGTTGCCGCTTCTGCTAAAAATTAAAAGCAACTTTGATAATTCGAATGGAACACCATGTATATTACTCAATTTTTAATGCCCGGAATAAATCTAAATGTATCTTATGTATGAAGCCCTATATCTATCGTCAACCATTTACGAAATAATTGACATAAAAACGTTTTGCACATTCCTATCTTAGTTGTTTACAAGCTATCGATTGATAAATAAAAAACATCTAATCTTGTAACAAGGAATTTATTGAAAAATTGTTAACAATAAATAAAATAGGTGATATCCACCATTATTACATTAGAAATGGAAACCGTGAGAACGTGTCATACTTTACAGACGTAAAAGTAGAATTAGTCAATCCCATCCGCTTTTCTTTTTAATAATGGCTAATTTAAATGAACGAGAAAGAATCATACTGGTTATGATGCGTGGTTACGGAGATGGTGTGAGGTCCTATAAAGAGGTGGCGGATTTATTCAATAACGATTTTCTCAACTGCAAAATCAACGATATAGAAAACAGTTAGGAGATTTGAGGAAAAGGGAGACTGCAAAGAGAGGTTTAGATCGAGACAACCCAAAACAATAAGAAGTGGTGAAAAATGCTTGAACACATTACTCGCATTTATTGAGATTCCTCATAGTTCCCTGCGGAAGTCAGCAGCAGCTATTGATATGTCGTTCAAGAATTCTGGAGGAAGATGTACGTCGCCCCTATAAGAGTCATCTTGTTCAAGAGCTGTCAGACAACGATTTTGGTAGAAGAAACGAATTTTGTGAGACCATGATAGCTAAGTGGGACGAGAATAATGGTTTCTTCAATAACATTGTTTTTTCCGATCAAGCGACATTTATGCTATATGAGAATGTCAATCGTCATAATTATAGGCACTGGTCAAATCAAAATCTGCATTGGATGAGAGAAGCGCATTCCCAGCACCCTCAGTAAATAAATGTTTGAGCAGGGTTGTATGGAACTCGCACTATAGGGCCATTTTCATAGAAGGGAATTTAACAGCTGAGAGATATTTGGATATGCTTCAAAACGGAATCGTTCCTGAAATTCAACGTGTGTCTGCCCCCAACTATCAAAGTAAATGGTTTCAGCAGGATGGAGCTCCTTCCCACTATGCTCGTATAGTGCGGGAATATTTGAACACAACTTTTCCTAACGAATGCATAGGCAGAAGGCTTTATATAGAGTGGTCAGCGAGGTCTTCCGACCTCTCACCATTATCAAAGATATACTTAGAAACACAAAACCTTCCCCACAATGTTTATAATTTGAAACTCTTAATAATTGGTTACAAAACTGTGACTAGTTTCGAAAACTGTCATCTTCAGACCTTAAACTATTGACAAATTTTAACATCATATATGAATAACTAACAAATACTTAGAAGTAGTTATACATATGTTTTTAATAACATGCACAAATACATAATTTAATGCTGTTCCGTACTATGGTTAAAACGCTAAAGCGTAAGGTTAATCAATATCTAGATATGTTTTGACGTACATATAAAGAAATAAAGTTAGAAACTCCGTCTTACCTGAGGTTCCATCAAAGGAAAGTTTCAAAATTTAACAAATTTTAAAAACCAACAGTCTAATCTATTAACAAAAGAGAATATGTCACAAAATTAAAAACTTAGAACTAAATTAGTTACCTAGTTATGATAAAACATTAAAATCCTATTACGAGAAGGATAACGAAATTCAAACCCGTGTTGAAATATAGGAGTGGATTGTCAAACCTGATGAATTAATCCATCTTTCAATCCAAATTAGTTAAATTTATGCGTAAAACAACCCATGTGGTCAACTTCGAATGAGGTTATGAAAAAATGTATTTAAAAAATCCATTGTGCTAAAAGATAAAATTCTAGAATGAGTAAACTTTGGAAAAATACATACGGGAAAAAGTTAATATATTATGAAACATTTAAGGTAACTGAATCTAAGAAGTTTAATAAAAATTAATAAAATGACGCGAGACCAGCTGTTCTCCGAAAAGAGAGAAGTTAGCCACAAATGTTCCTAATATACCTACCACGTAACCTAATTTAGAAAAATATAATCTTTATTAAAATTGAGTGCTTCATTAAGACAATACTGAGAATTGTCCTCTAATTGTTTATGAATTTCTAATATTTCTAAAAAATTAATTTTTTTCCCTTTATTGCATATATGTAAAATTTCAAATTTGCCAGGATCGTAGTTATGATTAGTAGATAAAATGTGGTGTACGAAGGCTGATCTTTGGGATGTGTGGTCAGCCTTCACACACCACATTTTATCTACTAATCATAACTAGGTACATATGTAATTTCGTAATTTTTTTAAACAATTTTTCAATAAATTCCTTGTTAGAAGATTATATGTTTTTGAATTTGCTTATGAAAAACTAAGATAGGATGTGCAAACCGTTTTTCTTCATCTCTTAAGGTTTAGATTTTTAGATTTATTCCGCGCATTAAAAAAATTGAATAATATACATGGTGTTCATTTTTAATTATTAAAGTTGCTTTAAATTTTTAGTAGAAGCGGCAACACTGCAGCACTGAAAATATTTTTCTTGAATAGAATATAATTGCTAATGTAAACTCCCCAATTTTCATTTATGTCACTTTACAAAATAACTGAGATAATTGAGCGTTTCCAAATTTTTGTCACACACTGTATATAGTTTGTTTGTCTTCTTATCGCGAATGAATTTACAATTAAGGATCGTTTTCTTTTGCTAAAGAAATTGTATCACTTTCTGATTTAAGAAATACTTTCATGGATAGTTTTGACGTGGAAAGGTTATTTTCGAATATACCTTTGAACGAAACTATCGAAATTATTACTAATTCCTATTTTCAGCTGGCTCTTCTAAATTCTTAAATCTCGGAATCTAATAAATCTATTAGTTTTGGTTCCTGAAGTTGAAGAAGAAATTTTAGAACGTGTTGGAGAAGATCCAGAACTAAGCACCAGACGAATAGGTAGGGAACTAGAAGTAGGTAAAGATGTTGTTCACTCAGTAATTAAAGAATAGTTGCTGTATCCATTCCATAAGATGGCAGTTCAAGATCTCTTAGTCCAAGATACGGACATGCGTCTGGGTTTTTACCGGTTTGTTAATAGGCAAAGAGAAAGAGATTTAAACTTTGGCACGAAAGCTTTCTTTACCGATGAAGCGCGTTTCACAAGAAGAGGGGCAACAAATTGTCATAATCAACACGTTTATGCAGGTGAAAATCCGCATGCAATCCAGGTAAAACATTTTCAACATGAATTTAAGATGAATGTGTGGGCTGGAATAATTGGTAATTTTATTGTTGGTCCTGCCCTTCTTCCACAAAGATTAACGGGAGACATGTATTTGCAACTTCTACAGAATACGTTGCCAGATTTGGTAGAAGATTTACCTTTACAACTTCGGAGAGATATATGGTTTATGCACGATGGTGCTCCACCACATTTTTCATTAAATGTTCGAAACTACTTAAATCAACAGTACCCAAACAAATGGATAGGTAGAGGTAATGACGTACCTGTAAATTGGCCACCACGTTCTCCAGATATAACCCCAATGGCTTATTTATTCTGCGGGCATCTTAAGTCCATGGTATATGTGACACCTGTTGATAATGAAGAACAACTGTGGCAACGTATTCAACATGCAATAAATAATCTCAGAAGTTATGGAAAAAGTACAATTCAATTTTCTTCGTCGTATAAATCTTTGTATGCGTGTCAATGGTGGACACTTTGAACAGTTTTTATGACATCTTTATTAGTTTTATTCATGTTTTCGTAACTTTTTTTTTTGTGATACTGGGAATTATTAAAATTCAAATTTCGCGAAAACCATGAGAGTTATCGAGTCTTTTTTATACTGAAACTCCTTTTCTTCCAGTGGCGTAGAAATTTGAAACGTGTAATTATTAAATAACCCAAGTTCTACGCCTATGGATTGATGGTAATCATAATTTTGGTATGGGTTTTTCTGCCCCACGAAAGTATGCCAACGTACCAAATTTAAGCAAAATCGCATAAGCCGTTTGAAATTTATAATAAAAAAACGATTTTAAAATTGTAACTTCAGGGCCGTACAGCGCCCGAACTAAGCAACTTTGTACTAAGGTATGTTTACTTAAATCGCCTTCTTTTGGTCCAAGGAATATGTGGTAGGCTGTAGTAAAGACCTTTTACAGACACCCTGTGTATATATATATATATATATATATATATATATATATATATATATATATATATAAAACTTCACTTTACAGGTTTTCATGGTCTTCAGTTGAATTGTGTTTTGCATTTACCACATTGAGTAGGATTGGTTCTCATTTTCAAGTTAAGGATATACTCCCGGAGAACATTTCCTTTAAATGTAATAATTGCAACGCTATGTACCCCAGGAAAAGCTGAAGGCTGTTCGATGCTGTGAACATTTCGGTTTAACTCCTCGTCTTCGAAAAAAGATCTTTAACCATACCCAATTCAGCCGTGTTTCAACATCGTCTTGAGCAAGATCATGAAATCACCAGCAATGACTTCACTATATTGGATGGAACTGAAAATTTCAATGGTCTTAGTATAAAGGAAGTTTTGTATACTTACCATCTAAAACCATCTTTAAATACGCAGAGGGATATGCAACATTAAAATTGTTTCAGTGACACTGATGTAATTTTGAGGTTAACGTATTCAATTTTTTCATCTAACAAAAATTTATTAACATACAATTTGTCAAAATCACACTTAACTGTTTTGTCATCTTGTGTAAATTTATTTTGAAAATGATTTACAAATTTAATAAACCCAAATGTTAAATGAATCTAGTCTTGGGTTCCGTCTTAAATTTTATCTAATTAAATTCAAGCGCAAATCGTTATCATTCTATCTATATACCATTTACCGAAGACGATAACTATAATTGTTATCGAAACATTTCAATTTATGTAAAAGGTAAATAAAAAATATAGGATTTAATGTCCAAAAGATAAGTATTTTAATCATGTGTGATAATCGTGAAGGTTTACATTTTTATTGCTGCATTTATAAACTCTATTATATTCCGATGGATATAATCAATAATGAACAAACACGAGTGGTTTATGAAAAAAATCAGATATAAAGATACGAGCCCAGTCGCAGATGTATTGGATCGCTTTAAATTTGTAACATATTTTGCTATAATTTTGAAAGTAATAATAGCTCGTTCATGGAGTCTTATCATTGTAAGAATACACGGAAAATTTATAATACAATGCTAAAGTGTCTCAATTGGGAGTAGATCTGGGCTGCTGGAAGGTTACTTCATTGTTGGAATATTATTAGTATTGAACAAATTTTACACTTTTTTTGAAGTATGGCATGCATGGCCATCCTGTTGAAAAATATATTCTCCACTAGCAGCTTACAATACTTCGGTCGATGGCATAAGTTCGTTTTGCAATATGTCTATAGACTTTTCTGCATTAACTGTGCCTTCAACAAAGTGTAAATTACCTACTCCTTGCAAGGACTTTTCGTCTTAGACAATCGTTGTGATAAGCTTCTCTCTTTTTACGCAGAATTCGCTGACTGTCGCCTACGCATATTTCAAATTTGGATTCATTACTCCAGATAACTTTATTCCAGTCTTCCTTAAATAAAATTAAACATTGTCATACTCACATACTTTATAAAAGCCATAGTCGAGCTTTTTGCTGTTTCTTAGACAAGTAGCTTTAGACATTTTCCAATGGCGTTGCTCTGCTGTATTGCCAGTTCGCTTGCTGTTTCACGCCTTCTTTAATTAATGATTGTAAGGCGCGTTTATCCCGATCAGTAATTTTAGAATCGACCAGTATTAACTCCAATATGTAATAGAGGCATTAGAAATTCGAATTTCACGCTGTTATATGACATTAAATGGTTATTGGTTATTTGTGTGTAGATGTAATTAATATTAAGATGAAAAGCTTGAGTTTGTTTCGACGAGTATTTACATATTAAATTGGAAAGCTTTTAAATAAACGCGGTAATTTGCGGATCATGACTGTTTTGTCATAATGACGTGTATTTGCTAATTAGTCGCATTAAGTAAGCAATCAGGCTTGGTTGAAGGTAATCAAACGGTTAGAAAGCGATTGCTGCAGCTTAAGTTATGCTTCAATTAAAATTGTAAATTATAACGAAAATTCAGTTAGTATCGTGTTAAGAAAATATAAGTGATATTTTCCTTGTCAATGTGAGAAAGAAAACTAAAACAGATTAAAGTGTGAATATTTTCAAGTTGATGATAATAATAAAGATTACGTAATAACTTACAATCGTGTTTTAAGTGCGTATTGAAAGTGCTTCAAGTTGATGTTTCGATAGCGAGTGATAAACGTAAAATAAGACAATCGATCCAGTATAATAGATCGGTATATAAAGTCTAATAACCAAAAAAACATTGATAATTAAACGCATAGCCGTTCGTAGCTCGCTTGCATTTTGTCGCGCACACCATTTGTAATTAAAACTGGACAATTGAGTAAAAATTGGATAGTGTAAATATATCAAGCAATTATTTACAAAATCATTAACCGGTGGGAAAGAAAACTATAATCGTATTCATCCCCAACAAAGATCCAAAAAAGATATTGAAAAGAACAAAGAGAGTAAGGCGCCAGCAGTCTATAACCTATTTGAGGCCTCTTCACCGGTCCAAGAAACGCAGAGTTACGTCATCAGCTTTCAACGAAAGTAAAAAGTAAGAACTTTTTGGTTGTGTGAATAAATAAAATATTTATGTGTTTGATTTTTTTTGAGTTTGAATTTGAATATCAAAATTAACAATCTCTTTGATTCTGATAAAGATTTTATTGTTACATGTAAGTTTTAAGAATATTATTTTAGATTATAGGTTTGATTTTTATATATGTACTGTAAACAAAACAGACTGCATTTAGAATTTGGTATAATTATATGTTATCACTTGTGATTCATTTTTATGATTGACTGTTACGAATCTTAAAAAGAAGGTAAAAGGAATTAAGCGATTGTTAAAGTTCATTTACTCAAACAGAAATGTAAATAAAAAAAAATAAAAGTAAAGTTTAGTTAATGAACGCTATCTTTATAAATTAAAACTACTTAGTTATAACTGAAAGGTAATTTCACATTTCACAGGAACAATATAAAATTTTTACTCAATGATTTTGAAATTATAAAAGATTGAAAAAGAATGCAAATATTATTCTTTGTAGTAGGGTGTATGCAAGCAAGTTAGTAATCGCAGGTAATACGCCTGTTACAAAACGATCCCCAACAGCAGGGCGGGCAAAGAGAACCGTCACTTCTTTATAATATTTCTGACTGTTACTATCGGTAAATTCAAAATTTTGGAAATTTTTCGGCCTGAATTACCACTTTTGCAACGTAAAATAATTTATTTTCTCAAATCTGCTGGCAAAGGCTTTCCGCGAGTCATAATCGCAAACGAACTGTACAGGGTGGCCAACTAAGAATGCGAGGTACTGTATCTGGGAAACTATCCATCGTAGAGGCTTGCGCAAAAAAAAGTTATAACTAAAGCGACCAATGCAAAAACCTGGAAAATATTTTCAACTTTCTGAAATGGCCGCTAGGGGGCGTAACTGCAATCTTGAATCTAAGAAAGTGATGTTTCTCTGATTCTGCTATATTAACCTAATAAAAAAATAAATGATCTTTAAAGTCGAGGATAATCTGAACTTTTTTTGTTTGGCACTTTTTGACGTATGTCTAAAAATAAAGTGGTGGGGGTATTCAAAGGTTTCCTTAAATAATTCCCTGTATATTCGAAACGGCTAAGCCGATTTTAACAAACTTGGGCGCGTTGAAATGAGCTGTTCTTGGGCTACAAATGTTATAATATTTAAAGTTTTGTTAGTTTCACGTGTCGTCGCTAGAGGGCTTTGTTCGCCATTCCGACAGAAACGGTTAGTTTTCGCAAAAAAATTAAATGCATTGGAATGACTTTTTTTCATGAACAAGTAGCTAAATGATGCCTAAACAAGCTCGCGAAAACCGCATCTTGATATCTTGTTCCTTACCTAACATATCGGCCAAAGAATACTTTATACGAATTTTTTTTTAACTATATTTTTCTGGAATTGTTTCTATTATGTAAGTTGTGGGCCTAAAAAGGACCGATTTAAAGGAGGAAGGATTTTAATGCCCCTGTAAATGCTCGAAATGCTGACCATCACGCTCTATGCATTTCTGAAGCCTCTCATGACTAGACAAAACTGCAGCTTCAATTTCGGCTCTCGGTATGTTACGTATTGCGTTACGAATCCGGTTTTTCATATCTTCTCGCGCCCGCATAAATAAAAATCGGGGCAAGTTAAGTCTGGCGATCGCGGAGGCCATGGAAACAGACTTCCTCTTCCAATCCACAGTTGAAATACTGCATTAATATGCTCTCGCACATTAATAGCAAAATGTGCTGGGCAACCATCCAACTGCAAAAACAATATTTGTCTTGTTTCCAGAGGCACATCTTCCAACAACAACGGTAATTGATTGGCCAAAAAGTCAAGAAATACATTGCCATTTAGGGGTTGCTCGAAAAAATACGGCCCAATAATTCTGCCTCCTAGTATGTCACACCATACATTTAACTCCAACGTCCTTGGCGCTGAACTTCACGCAACCAATGGGGATTTTCTGCAGATCAATAATGCATATTGTGCAGATTGACTCTCCCGTCACTACTGAAGGTGGCTTCATCGGTCTGAAGAATTTGAAATAAAAGTTCTCTATTTTCGCGTATCATGCCAAACATCCAATGGCAATAGTCCAACCTTCGATCAAGGCCTGATTCAAAACGACATGATATGGGTGCATTCTTAAAGTAACTAAAAAAAAAGTTTAAACGAATATGTTTTGATGGCCATTAGAACTTACCTATGGTCCTTCAAAATATTTTGAACCGTTGTCCGTGATATGTCCAACTCGGTGGATAGTGTTCTTGTGCTAACAAGAGGATTTCCTTCAATATAGCCCAGTACACGGTTAATATTTTCTTGTGTTCTTCCAATTCTTTGCCGTTGAAACGTAGGCCGAAGACTACCATTGGCTGGTAAGCTCGCCACTAATCGGGGAAAAACTCTTACATCGCAAGGACGCCGATTTGGATATCGAGCCGCGTAAACTCTTTTAGCTACTGCGGCATTCTGAAGACATTCAAAATAAACCGCAAGCATATCAACAGCTTCATTATTCGTAAAACGCATTTTGAAAGCACAAGATTTGCTCAAAGTAACGCGAAAGTATTGACAACTATTGACAATTTGAGGATTATGTATGTTTTGTTTAGGTATCTGTTTCTATTGCCTGCTTCTATTAATTGTATTTTTCGTATATATCCATAGTGAATATGCATTTAAACAAACAAAAAATAGGCCTTTCGTATAATTTTAGCATTGCTTCCTTGCCCGTAGTAATTTCAAAAAAGGTGATTTTATTCTGGTGAATAAATTTACAGACATTTAAAATAGCAATTTCTAGGTAACCTATTCAGAGCCGAAATTGAAGCTGCAGTTTTGTCTACCCATAAGAAGCCTCAGCAATGCACAGAGTGATGGTCAGCATTTCGAGCATTTATGGGGGCATTAAAAACCTTCCTCCTGTTCCGACCGTTTCTGTCGGAATGTCGAACAAAGCCCTCTAGCGACGACATGTGAAACATTTGTAGCCCAAGAATAGCTCATTTCAACGCGCCTAAGTTTGTTAGCCGCTTCAAAGGTACAGGGGGTTATTTAAGGAAACCTTTGAATACCCCCCACCACTTTATTTTTAGACATACGTCAAAAAGTGCTAAACAAAAAAAGTTCATATTATCCTGGACCTTAAAGATCAGTTATTTTTGTATTAGGTTAATATAGCAGAATTCACAGAAACATCACTTTTTTAGATTCAAGATTGCAGTTACGCCCCCTAGCGGTCATTTCAGAAACTTGAAAATATTTTCCAGGTTTTTGTATTGGCCTGATAACTTTTTTTTGCGCAAGCCTCTACGATGGATAGTTTCCCAGATACAGTACCTCGCATTCTTAGTTGGCCACCCTGTACATAGAACATTTGCATAAACATATGTATCGTTTCCATAGCGACTATGCAATTTTTTGTTTTACTAACTAACTTTGATAAATGCAGACAAAAAGTGATCCAATATTTATGCGTCAAAAAAATTGTATTTAAGTTTTTTATAAGATGGTATAGACATTATTAATTATGCTAACAAAAATGTTATAGTTTCTACATAAATATATAGAGGTTATAATTAAAATATATTTTTTGTACATGTTCTCAAAAATGGCTATTTTACGGACTCATTTCAGTCCGCAAAAAAACTCATTTTCGGCCTAGTCCCTAAAAGTCGTCATGGCAACCATTTTATATTATGTTAAATAATTCAGTAGACAATATTTTAAAAATTATTTTATTTATCAGTTCTATTATTTAACAGGCAATATAAATAAACATTCTTATTTGGAAAAATGAAAATGAAATGAACAACTTTGTGCATTTTTAAAACTGTTACCTACAAACGAGAAACCTTTAATTGTTTCATTCGCAGGTAAATTAATTTGAGGACTAGTAGAAGCGGCAGAAGTACTTGCGAAGGATATACTTTGCGATACATCCGTGGAAGTCGGCACGATTTCCTTTTTGCCAAGTAGAAGTTTGCAAACTTCTTCTTTTTTGCAATCGACTCTTCTATGTAAGATTCGGCCACTTTAGACGACCTGAATAACGTTGTTGTTTAGAATAAGATAAACGTTTTATTTAACATACTTTCCGCCAACCTCGTGGGCGTTTCAACGAAGTCAAATCCATCAGCATATGCAGTCAGAGTAGTAGAGCTACGTCTAAAACAATGACATGTGTAGTCCTTTGGATTCGGTAGCTTTAAAAATTCAGCCACAGTCGAAGGCATTTTCCCAAATGAGTGGATGCCGACGCGTTGCACAGTGCACTTGCCTTTTCGGTATGAGACAAATAAATAGTCGTGTGGTACATTATTACAAATTACATTTTAGGTACGTGATTCAAAAATAGCTATTATTAATCTGCAAGTAATAGTACATTTATTTTTAGCGATTATAAAATATTATCCGTAAGTGATTCAATACATTTGGAGACTGGGGCTCGTATAATTGAAAACACAAACTTAACAAGAGATTCGTACTATTATAAGGCTTTTTGTAAATAAATCATAGTTGGAAAATTCCAAGTTACCGATCGACGAGACTATTATTTTAAAGACAAATAAAAACTTTCTTAAGATTTTAATTATATAAATTAGGGGACATTGATTCAAAGTAGACACTAGAAAAATTAATTGAAGAGAGGAAAACCGGTTTTCTTAACTCTTTATTCTTTAATACAGTTATAATCGATTCAGTCAAAAAAATGGAATAATGAAAATAAACATTATATTACTTTCAGTAATTTCCAATTTTGTGATGTCGCCAATGTTATACTTTTGGTAGCGGATAGTTCTATTGATTTGAAAAGTTTCTAGCTTGATGCTTCTCTAAAGAGTTAAAGAGCGTAAAAGTTAGAGTGATAACAGGCGGCGCAGTGTGTAGACGGCACACATGGCCATTGTGTCGAACAAATTTATTACTTATCCAAAGTATTGGCTTATAAGATGGAATACAAACCATAAAAATAACGAAAAACGATAATAAACCCTACATTTATAATAAAAGAAAAAAATCAACTATTTAATACATAGAAGTAAAACGGTAGGTAGTTGGTAGTTAAAAGTAGTACTAGGCAAGTGGAATTAAACAAGGGCTTCTTCGTCTGTCTTTTTAAGACTTTCTAGAGATTACTTGAAGTAGGATATATGAAAGTTGCAGACATGTAGATGATACTCATATTCCTCTAACAGCGGTGTATTCAAATACCATGAGTAGTTACAAACAAACCCTTTTGGGTTTTGTACACCCTGCTCCTATTTCGTATTAACACTCTTGCCAGTATTATGTTACAGTATCCTTATGACTTGATTTCAATGGTAAGTTTCACAAAGGGACAATTCTGATTTAATTCTTTTAGCACTGTAATTACTTGCTTTCGTGAACCTCCCCTAAAAGTCGCGTTAGCATTGCATTGTCTTGAATTAGGAAAATAACTAGTTAGATACACAATTAAAACATATAAGCCCTTCAATGTATTTGCTTTATTACCAATTATAGTTACAACATAATATAATTTCAACCCTTTAAGTGGTTGAAATCTAAAACCTCACTAATGACAATAATGAACAGGTTATCCCAGATTAATTAACCCATTCGTTAGTGTAGAATCAGCGTATATGTGTGCATTTAATAACATCTTATTTGAATAATTTGCAGTTGCTAGGAGAAATTTAATATTGGCGTTCACGTTTGCTAGTAGTGTTACATTATAATTACTTTTCCTGTACATTAATATTAAATAGTGCATTTAATAACAATGAGTAATCATTTTATAAATAAGTAATTTAAAATTGGGCGCCATCATCTAATTAATACAACATTCACGTTTATTATTTTAATTTATTCCATAATGCATGACTCAATATTTGTCATAAAGTTATATCATTTTCTTCTTGTTACCATATCTGAATTTTTTTCAGTCTTTCCGATAAATTATTCACTTATACTATCGAGAGATACAGAACAGCTAACCCCAACGGACTTGAGGTGCATCATTGTCTCAAATCCACTCTCGTCTGGTTAACTTTATATGTCAACAGTCATAGTTTTCATGGATTCCCACATCACTGTAAGTAATTCTGTCCACCATCTTAAAGCAAAATAGTTCTTGCACATATAAAAAAAAATGTATGAATTTTTACTTCATAAACTGTCAATACCGTTAACTTATTGAACATCTTACCAAATGCATTTATTTAAAGTAGCATTTACGGATTATGTTCGGTTGCATTTTCTTAACTTATTTATAGTATTTCTACGCCGCGTTATATGATAAAATTACTATTACAGTCAAGCTTCAACCTTCACTAAATTACGTTAAGAACAAATAACTATTCAATTCTGTTAGGTTCTGCATTTCATTAAACTATTCTTATGTACTTCTTATTTTGGTCGATAGGGGGCGCTTTTTACTAACTCTGATTTTTGCGGTTTTTCCCAAAATCTTCAAATAGAGCGGTTGTTCAATAAATTTTGCAACTGTTTACAAAGTAACCTTTTCTTGACAGTCTTTGTAAATATCTTTAATTGGAAAAAAGATAAATATTTGCGGTTTTCACCAAATTATTTAGTATTTAACAATCTTTTTGACAGGAATATACTACTTCCATTTGAAAATTTCTAGAAAAACCGCAAAAATCATACATTTGTTAAAAATAAGTACAGAATAATAGTTTATAGTGCAATTAATAGAGGACAGAAAGCTCTTCTCAACGAAACTTGTAATTTTGGGTTTCAGAGCGAGTTTGAGAATTTTTATGTCTGTTGTGTAGTCAACACATTGGTTTGAATTATAAGAGATTTGGCAACATGGTTCGTGACAAAAAATTGAATTTCAAATACATTTAAAAATGTGATAATTTCGGAAATTTCTGGTTGGTTTAAAATTATCAGGTGAAGCTGAAGAACGTCATTTTGTGACGGCAAAAATTGCGTTGTTTGAAATTAGGCATGTTGGAGAATTTCTTTCTGTAATTCTTATACAAATTTATTTAATAAAAGTTTTAAGTAATTATACACAAACAACATCCTGGTGAGTTTCTTTTATTGTTATTCCTTCATGACGAAGCTCTTGTTGTATAGACATTTGTTGTAATTAACTTTTCATATTCACAAAAATTGTAGTATATTTACACAGCTGTTATATCTTTATACCTAGTTGTAGGAAGCAAACAGTTGTTTACAATCTGAACTTTGACACTTACGTAATTTAACAGATACTATACAGAGTGCTTCACGATATATGTAAATATTTGTACTTTCATGAACGAAACTGCTTATATAGGGTGACTAATATCATCATTTTATAGATTCTTGATGCTAAATGGTTAATGCATGTTTATGTGTTTTACTTATTTGTGTAATTATCTACGCTATAACTATATGTGTCAACAAACGCATTCATACTAGGGAAGCTATTCATTTTTCTCATGACTATTTTGGTTCTCAGCCACTAGGTTATACATATTTGCTTTTTTTTGTAATTGTAAGAGTTCTAGCTTACGCTTTTGATATATGCTTGTAGAAATAGTAACAAACTAACCGTTTCTGTTTGCTGTGTGGAAAATGTATGCTTCATATTTATTTTTTTAGTACTGTTAATTTAAATTTAAATTGATTTGTGGGTTTAAGAAAAACGCAATGGTAGACATGTGCCTGAAATGTTTTGGTTATTTATATGACGAATAAAATTGCTATTCGTTTGAATTAAAACTGATACGCCAGTTTTAAGGAGCTCTTCCTAGAACTACGGGGTATTGCTTATTTGATTTTGATTATTTGTTGTGTCTTTAATTTCTAGGATCAACGCTGAATGTTAGACAATGCATGCTATTTTTGGGGTTTTGAATATTGTATAGTTATTGATTTCTTTTTTTGTGGGTTATATTATAGGTTTCCAAAAAGCTAACCGTGTTACTATTACAACGCTTGGTTAAATAGATAGTTCCGAATTAGAATTTTCTAAATTTTGATCACAAACCGTATAGCTATCCAAACTTACGATAACGGTTGTGTTAGTTTTATTATTATTTATCAACAATTATCTATCCGTATTATTGGGTCTGTACCAAAATTGTGTTATTAATGATGTTGTATATACCTGTAACGAAAGCATCGATTTGGGGTATGAATTTATATTCAAACTAAATAGAGTTGAGTTAAATTATCGGTAGCTGTTTTTTTATCACTGCGGTCTGGGAGTAACTTCCTAGCCGGACCCATTTCCTTCTTGGACTGTGTCCAACATTATTTTAGCTGGTATTTATTTTTTCTCCAAAAAAGGTTTCACTTCCCCCGCCCGTTTTATTTTAAGAGTTGGAATAATAAGTTGTAGACAAAACATATACCAACAGTTTCGAGAAATTTGCCTAATACCTTTTCCGTACCTTCTATAGAAAAACTTAATTTTCTAATTGAGTGTTCCTATTGTGCCTATGAACTTCATAATCCGGTCCAGCTTTTTCTTATGTGTAGTTTTATAATAATTTTTCCCCAAAGCTCTGTGATAATCTATAGCCAAGATACGGACGCTGGTCGACCTTAGTGGAACACCCGACATAGATAAAAATATTTCTACATTTTAGAGTTTCTAACTTTATTGAATCACTGCTCTTCAAGTTATATAAGTTATTAAAAAAAATTAAGCAAAACGTGAGTAGATGATTCAAAATTGTGTAAATATTTCGAATATTAAATTGTACGTCGTATATTAGTATTGTGTAGGTAGACAAATAACGCTTAAACTAGAGTTTATAACCAAAAGTGGCGGATTTAGAAAGTTTTGATAAAAATTACAGTTATCGTCTTCAGTGAATGATTATAGCATTAAAAAATTGAGTTATTAAAATAAATTTATTCTGACAACTCAATTAATTACCATCTACTGAGGACGGTAAGTGTAATTATTATCGAAACGTTTAGGTTTATACGGAAAATAAATAACACGATTTAATACCCAAAAGATAGGTATTTTCATTATTACTCAAAAGACTGACGAAAATGTTGTAGCAACTCTTACTGATAGGTCATGGTTACATGTATGAAATCTTATTAGAATTGAGGAGTTAAGTGGAAAATGGGCACTTCCCGGAAAGTGTCGTTTTTTCTTAAAACCTTATTCTGTGTGGTGGCTGTCACCGTGTTGCAAAATGTCTCCTACAGATGCCAAGAGAATTTTCTAAGTGACAGTTTTGATAGTGCCCTTCTTCCATATAACTGTAAGCTGTAGATAAGTGCCCCTAACCCACATAACCTAACTTTTAGCGGTTCGGTTTCGTGTATTAAAATGTCTTCGCTTGTCGATTCGGAGTATGAAAACACTTCTACACATACTGGATCATGATCATATAGTGCGGCAGTGCAGCGAAAAACGCCTAATAAAGGTAGAAAGCGCTTGACAGTTAATGAATTGTGGGAACGAAGAAAAAATTGCCAAAGTTAAGGGGTAAAAGTACAGCATTTACTCAGATAAAGAATTGTGGTTTACAAATTTTATGCTGTAATATTTAGTGCTCTAATACTGTAGGTAATTAGTTGAGTTGATCAGCCTATTTCCACAACTGCAGAAATAGGCCGATCAACTCAACTAATATGAAACCACAGAAAACATTATAATACAGAATTGTAGGTAATATTGTACCGGCCAAAAAGTTTAAGTTAGTTGAAAAATGTTATAAACGTACTTGATATAGTACAACAGATCCAGGCGAACAAAACAGTATATTCACCAAATTTTGGAACCTTGGAAACAAAGACAAACAAAATAACTTTATTTTAGGATGTATTACACCAGTTGAACCAGTAACACGAACCGTACATAATAGTCTGTTCATCCTATGTGCCGAAGTTTTTATGGTGTTATTATAAATTTCCTGTACGTGGTCACTCGTACTGCGTTTGTGACCGAAATTTTGGAGTGTACGGGGCCCTCATGAAACGGATATAATCTGTTGAGGTTCCCTCAGTTTATGTGACGATTATGAGAGAATGCAAAAATATCCCTGTTCCTTTTGCAGTCATAGAGGCAGCAGGGCCTAATAAAGAACTGGGGACCTGCAGAGCATCTGAGAAGTTCTGCAAAGAAAAATGATGAAAAATTTGGATTGCGAAGATACTGCCAATTAAAATATGCACCAACATGCATTGTGTCTGTAGCAGAAGCTTTTACTGCTTTTAACTTTTGGAAAAAAAACAAACAACCTGTATTAACCTAAACTAATATGTGGCCAAAGGAAAAGTCAAGCCAGAAAAAATGGAGAATTTAAAAGAATTAATGCGATTTTTAGAACAGTGTAGCATGATACCAAGCCAATGTGTTTGATGACGAACTGAACGATACTGGAACGGAAGAAGCTGAAGAAAACAAAAAAAGTTCAGATGAAGGAAGCGCTAGTGATTTGGATTATTGAGAATTTTATTTTATCTGATTTATATATTAATTTGTATTCGTAAAATTCAATAATGTTTTTACTCGTATATTAAAAAAATATTTAACTGTGTTGTTGTACCTACTACAAAATATTTGTATACTATGGAAAAAATGCACTTGCTTTTGTAGGTTTGAAGAAGTATAACATAATTTCAAAGCAGGGGGCGTCTTATTAAAATAGGAAACTAAGTCGCTAATGGTAGATTCCCATATCCTATGACATAAATACTTTGTTTAATAGATTTACTACTTAACTAAATCTTCAAAGTCTCCTATCTCAAAATGACGTGTTCACAGAAGTGCTCTTTTTCCACCTAACTCCTCAAGTACTATAACTACTAAGAACAAAATAACACAGTTTCAAGCTGGAAAAGAAAACATGAATATCAGAAAAAAAGGAAAAAGTGATTTTAACAAATTTGGTAAAATCTAAAACCAATAACAATTAATTTTACGAACTAGACCTATGAAATGTATAAAAGTGAGCAAACAACTAAGCAAATCAATGTCTGCAGTCGTTATTGGGACGTCCATCCGTTTGTGTACGGCATTACAAAAAAACGGCTCGACTTTTCCAAATGTATTTTCGTCAATTTTGGCCTGTTTTGACATTGACTAAGTTACCCCTACCGTTTTTTTCACTTTTCAATGGATATCCTGTCGCAGTACGAGTATAATTCGAAAACATTTACCACGGATTTCAGTGTTTCATTGACCTCAACACACATAACACTTGTAACATGTGCATATGTTGATGAATTTGACTTATACTTTGCGCAAAAGTTCTTATCGTAATTAAGCTGTTTATTAACATAGTACAGATAGAAATTTTAAAGTACGTATCTTTTTGGGCAAAAGTCGTGTATCTAAAACCACATTGTACAAGCTAAACGTTTCACTATAGCAATTGCACCTGTTCTCAGTAAAAATAGAGAAGTGTTAATACATGTTTGTTATATAAATGTCTATAAAATATGAAAACGTAAAGAATAAGACACTGTTAAAACTAAATTATAAAACGCTCAATCCCGTCTATTTTTTAGTCGATAGGGAACCATTTTTCTCCCCTTAGCGGAAGATAACCCGATTTTGAATAGAGTCGAAGGGTCGCGCAATATCTCTTTGTAATGGCCACATCGAGTACTTTATTACTCGTACATTTCGCGTCCATACTTTCATCTAGAACGAAATAACTGCTCGAATAGTAAACGAGATAATTGGAAAAAAGTTTAATTCAAATTTACTTATCTTCATCAGAAATTGTTATTTATAGGTTTGATCAATCACTTAAGTGATGAAAATGACCACCATTTACTTTCCATACATTGAAATAGATGTTGTTCATATCGTTGTCTTACATTACGTAAGGTGACCTGGGTGACCACTCAACATGGTCCCTTCTGCTAATGTAGTTTTAGAGAAAGTTTTCATTTTAACCGTATTTTGAAAGGATGGAACTAATTTTATATTAGGATTCTCGAATTGTTGTACGTAACACATCAGAAACGTCTGACAATGATCTAAAACAGCGATTTCTCTCCCTCCATCAGCACATTTTTTTACAGAATGAATCATTAAATAAGGTTGCGGTTCTTTGCGAATTGTCGTTACTGCCGTAAAAGAATTGCATAATTTCTACCCTCTTTGGCGTGAAATAAACTGTCTAATGTTTTTAACAATTCACAATGAATACTGGATCAAAAGCATATTACACTCTTATAGTCTGTAAAAATAAAGATTTTCTATTTCGGCTTAGCGCTGTATTACTCTGAGACAATGGAAATGTAATCCTATTCCAGAAGTTACCAAACGTTTTCAACGAACTCAGTTCGGTACTGAATTCAATATTCCGGTATCTCAAATACTTTTCCAGATATTAAATTTCGAAATTATCAAATTTTATCTTTTTGATAAGGCTAGATTTTTTTATACTTTCATTACGGCGGTATTCGAAGTTCGTTTTTTAAAAAGATATTATAATAGATTAAATAATGAGGAATTGATTACCAGTTTCATCACTTTCTACTAGTTATCACATTAGGTATAAGTGCATTCCTATATAATATTTGAATGTACGTTATGTTCTGCATATATAATTAATGTGACTATTAGTAAACAATAAAAACTGGTTTATGCATATCAATTCCTTGTTAATTACCAATTAATGATTTCGTTGTTGCACATTTCAAAATAAATGAATTATATTAAGTAATAAACATCTGGATCCACACACAAAAAAAACTTCGCAACATAGTTAAAATTAAAAATCGTTCAAAACGTTTTATACTTACTTACTTTACTTAACCTTCACGCCATTCCCTTGCGGGGTAGGCAAAACAATCCCTGCCTCTTATTTATTTTTCATTCACAATCTTTCTCCATGCTTTCCTATCTCCGCATACCTCCCTAGCTTCCGCAAGATTCATACATAGTCTCTGACATGCCCTTTTGTTTTTAAAACTTCTTATCTTTCTTTCCTTTATCATAGATTCTACTACATTCAGCCAAGTTTTACGCGGCCTACCAGACCCGGCCTTTCCCCTAACCTCACCCACATATATTTGTTTTGTTAATCTTGCGTTGTTCATTCTCTCAATGTGACCAAACCAACGTAATGTACAACTTTTATATCTATCCATCATAGTCTTTTCCTCACCACACTCCCTCATTATGCATTCATTTTTTATCTTGTCCCGTCTCGTTTTACCACATGCGCTTCTCAGAAATCTCATACCCACGGCATTTATTTTTCTTTCGTGCTTTTTTTGACATACCCATGTCTCACTTCCATACAGTACTGACGGGACGAATACGCCATTATAGATTGCTCGTTTCGCAGCTAGACTCATGCTTTCATTTCTCATTATCGTCCACATACTTCCAATCACTTTCCTTCCAGCATTGACCCTTCGTCCAATCTCGCTCGTTTTATAACTTCTGGAATAGAATTAAAATTCCATTGTGTTTACCTCTCGCGAGCGGTCTTAAGTCATTGAGTAGGTAATTTACGCTTTCACTTAAGTCGCGTACGTTTCTATTGAAACCCAAACGTTAGAAAGAAACGGCTGTATATTCCCAATGTCTCAGAGTAATAAAGCGCTAAGCCGAAATAGAAAATCTTTATTTTTACAGACTATATCTGCCCTTTCTCCCAAGTAACCTGTTCACTGTTCTTTGGATGTTGGTTGTTTTTTGTTGATGAAAATATTGACGGCAAAATTTAAGAGTAATAAAGCACTCGATGGGGCATTTAAAAGAAGTATTGCACGACTCCTTGCACTTATTCAAAATTCAGGGGTTGTTCTCCCTTCCCTAGACAATGATAAAAGGAGAAACACCCCTCGATCAGAAATCGATGGGTGCGAGTATTTTTGAAATTTTCTTTTAATTCGACATAATCGGATCTAAAGTTTTCGTTGACCCACCCTGTACATATCAATAGGTTCTTGTGTAAACGGACCATTGTCATTGTTTAAAGAATGTTCAACCCCTGCAGAATTTCCGTCTAGTATCAAAGCTACATTTTGTGGTACCATTTAAAAACTTTTCTACAAGAACATGACAACTTATACACCGCGGAAGCCGACTGTGGATTTAGGGCATCTTTGGTCGATCTTAAATGTTCTTTAGTTTTTTTTTAGGTTAAAGAATGGTCCTTATACAACAGTTAATTAAGACCCTTTCAATTCCATCGGTAACGTTAGCTATGAAATTTAATCACACTAATTTTTTGACGTTGATGATGGTTTGATAGTTTATAAAGATTAAAACGGTGACTTTGTCATAGTAAAGTTTCTGTACGTTCTACGTTCGTAAATAATCGGAGTCGAATATTATTTATACTTTGAGCTTTATTTGTAGTCCAAATTTGTTAGGAAATGCTCAAGGCAAGAACACTGCACTTAAATAAATGCACTTCATAGTTTATCGTTGATCTGAACACCCAAACGTCAAACGTCAAATTGAGATACGTCTTCAAATTAAACCATACGTCAATATGAGTGTCATTCCATCAGATGTTACAAATATTTGATTGACCTCCATTCGTGACCAATTCGTCACAAATTGAGATAAATATGTCAAGGTCCCCATCCAGCAAACGGTGACCACTTTGCATAACCTATTATATCAATGACGGAATTTATTATATTATTGAGAATTATATAGAATAAAACTGATACTTAGGGAACTGTAAACTAAAACTAAGTTAAAATACTAGTGTAATAATAAAAAGTGTTACTTTAGCTTCAATTTAAGCGATGTTAATTTTTGAGTTGTTTCGATTTTTTTTTTATTTATAAAAAAACCGTTAGTACTTCTATTTCATTAATATAAAATTTTAAAATATTCAATTGGGACCATATGTGTTACCTGTGGTAAGGACATATCATGCTGTGCAATGGATAATTTCAAATTGTTATTATTGTATCCATATTCCCACAATTTAATTCTAAAGTTCCTACCAGTTTGTCTTATGTAGATAGCTAGACATGCTATACATCAAATTGTGTAGACACCAGGTGACGGGGATCTAAATTGTGATGCAATGGATCACACATTTCAGCGTAAGATTCTTGTTGGCTACAAAAATGATTATCATCAAAGTATCAGTTCGTTCTTGTTCTCTTAACTGAGTCATTTCTTTTCAATTATTAAGAAACAAATGATGCTGTACTTAAATTACTCCGAAAATCTATCATTTTATTAGTTAAGACTTGAATAGATTTCAAGGTACCCTTAATACTTTAATAATATTAAAATAGATTGATATTCTTCGTAGTTTTAGTGTTAAGGAGGTGTAATCTAATTTATCTATGCTCAGACAATTTATTGAAAATAAAAATTTCGAGAATACTTTTATTTGCCACGATACAAGTTGTTTTATCGTTTGTATCTAAATTAAACCGCATTGTTCTTCTTTACAATTTGAAGATTCAGACAATGTTTTTCTCTGTAGTGTCTATTGCCATCATACTAATTCCTCTTTCTCATGAGTTTCGTTTAATATTTAATGCTTCTGATTTTGAATACGCTTTGGTCTTTCAACTACTGATGACTGATGGGTATGATGTTTTTACTGTCCTGAAACTTTCCTTGGATACTTTTCACCATTGCACCAGCTGAAAATTCTATCTTGGATTAAACTTCTTCTTACGCATGCCAAATGACAAAAAATCAGAAATTTGTAATACCTTTTATAACATGAATGCCAGAACAATGTTATTGGAGATAAACATAAATTTATGATTAATAATGTTGTATTCCTTAAGTTTCTTTATTTACATTATTTACGTATTGAATTACGCATAATAATTATCACATAACTATTATTGCATAACAATGTTAATGATAATTAATGGTAGGTATGTGCAGTACCATGAATCAAAGTTTATTATTTGATAATATAATTTTATTTATAAGATGTACTCAGTTTCACTGGCTTTGTTATGGAGTAACGTAGTACACGCAGCACAGAAACATTTCTTTAATAAAAAGTAGTTTATCAGGTCCACTTTAATTTCGTTTCTATTTTAATAAAAAAAAATCTGTTTATTACTTTTTTTTCTTCTTCGATTTTTTTACAAGTTTTAAAGGAATATAAAGAACTATTACAGTGCCATCTTATAAACTAGGTGCATCTACAATGTCCAGGAATAACCTGCTAACAGGTTCCATTTTCCCCGAAAGGTAAAGCTTTTCCATTTCCAAATTACATTGATAGAATTTGCGTTAAAAACCACAACTACGAGTATATTACAAACATTTTAACATAAAAGGGGCGAAAATTTCCATATTACAAACAAATCTGCTATTAGATGACACGAAAGCTCCAAATTAAAATATGAAAATGTAAACTTTCAGCATTATTACATTAATTCAAATTTGGGTTTTTAATGGTCTATATTGAACACTGTAATTGTGTGGAGTACATTTCTCCAAAAATGACATCACAAAAATCACAGTAACGAATTTCCAGTATTAGCCAATCAATATAAAGTAATGAGCGCCATCTACTCAGCAACCCCTGAACTACTAGACATAGTCAACCGGTATACATACTGGGTGTCTCGCCGAGACCGTTCATTAGTAGTTTGTGAGGTTGTGGCCAAAATAAAAACTTGAAAATTTAGAATCAGGTATAATTGATTGCATTCTCTTCAGTTTAAATATTTTCAGGCTTCTAGCGCTCCCGGTTATACCGTAAACCGCCTACTTTGTTATTTTCAATGGAACACCCATTTTTGGATGGGAACCATAATTTTGAATCTTTTTTATTGAAACTACCATGTACATCTATTACGGTTTTTGAAATAAAAATTATTTTCCGAAATCTTGACAGCTGGTTGACATTTACAAAATGGACTGTAACTACTATTTGGATTGAAATAAAAAGTTTAAATGCAATTAACTTTGTGGCTTAGTACTTATCTCTTAAATACCTTATTATTATTGCTAAAATAAAGTTTATACAAATGAAGAAATTGTTAATTTACCTTTTATACACGGAAAATGCTACAAGATTTTTACTAGAACTTGCCCAATGTTTAACTATAGTTGATGATTCCACTCTCCCTCTTCTCACTTGACCAATTTGTCCAAAGCGCACAAAATTAACTTCTATTCTTCTAAATTTACCTTTTGTCATTGGAGGTAAATGTGGATAGTTTTCGTTAAATATTGTGCAAGTTCTACTAAGAATCTAGTCGCATTTTCCATGTATACAAAATAAATTAAGAATTTCTTGATTTGTATAAACATTATTTTCGTTATTTTTCTACATTTTTACACGTTTTGCAGTAATATTAAGGTAATTAAGGGATAAGTGCTAAGTCACAAACATTACAAACTTGACATTTGGAAAATTATTTCTCGTATCCATAGCAACCATTCATATCATTTTCGAAATAATGGCTAAGGAATGAAAATTTTCCGTTTTTCGGAAATAACTCTAAAACAGTTTGATTTAGGCATAACAAAGTGTCATATCACTTTGTAGCAAATCTTACCACCAATTCTACTACGTAACAAAAATAGGGTATTCCATCTAAAAAAAATTATTTTTTTACATTTTTAACTCTGGCTGAAAAGTATAAATTTAGGCATTATTTATTTTCAAAAATTCGTACGATTTAAATTACAAACTTAATTGGAGTTTAACTTTTTATCTCAATCCAAATAGGAATTACAGTCCATTTTGTAACCGGAAGTGTTACAAGTCTGAAAATATTTTAGTTGAAGAGAACGCAATCAATTATACCTGATTCTAAATTTT
Organism: Vesta saturnalis; assembly: GCA_036346205.1. NCBI lineage: Eukaryota > Metazoa > Arthropoda > Insecta > Coleoptera > Lampyridae > Vesta > Vesta saturnalis. The sequence goes on from JARFJB010001053.1 coordinate 310,769, forward strand.
CAAGTTTTTATTTTGGCTACAACCCCATAAACTTCTAATAAACGGTCTAGCTGAGACCCTGTATAATATATAATATTATGCCAAAAAGGTATGGGAAGCCCTTTAAATTTTTAGAGCCAATTCTAACAACGCATGCAAAAATTTAGTGTCTAATTCATCCAAGTGCCGTAGCGTTACACAGCATTATGTGGATGTGTCACAACTGTCATTTAAATTAAATTTGTTTTTTAATAATTGTGGACCTGAACAGGCTAAATTTGGGCTATCGTGCTAAAGCACTCAGGAACACTTAGGAAGATGGATAGAGAGACTTTGAATTGCCAAGAGATGTTGAAGAACAGCTACCTTACATTTTTGCATATCATAAGTGAGAGGAAAACAGGAACTAGGGAGATCATTCCGGAGTTTAGAAGCCGTGTAGAAGAATGTGGATTGGGCCCGTTTGGCTAGCAAAGGTAGCCCGAGATGGTATCAACGAATGTACTTCAGCAGCGCAATAGTGAGAGCATATTGAGGAGCAACCCAGAGGGAGAATTATATTCTAAATGAGGTCGAATTTGGGTCTTATACAACAGTTGTCGGTAGGTAAAGTACTTATTAGATCTGTAGAAAAACGAGCAGCTGTTTTGGTAGCTGACAGAAGATGGTCAACCCATGATAGATTTGAAGATATAGTCATTTCCAACAGAGTCATAGATTCTGAAAACTTAAGATCTGAGCCATTCATAGTTACAACAGTGTGTCTGTGTTTCTGTGTGTTTGTGTGTCTGTGTGTCTGTGTGTCTGTGTGTTTGTGTGTCTGTGTGTCTGTGTGTCTGTGTGTCTGTGTGTCTGTGTGTCTGTGTGTCTGTGGCTGTGTGTCTGTGTGTCTGTGTGTCTGTGTGTCTGTGTGTCTGTGTGTCTGTGTGTCTGTGTGTCTGTGTGTCTGTGTGTCTGTGTCTGTGTGTCTGTGTGTCTGTGTGTCTGTGTCTGTGTGTCTGTGTGTCTGTGTTTCTGTGTGTCTGTGTGTCTGTGTGTCTGTGTGTCTGTATGTCTGTGTGTCTGTGTGTCTGTGTGTCTGTGTGTCTGTGTGTCTGTGTCTGTGTGTCTGTGTGTCTGCGTGTCTGTGTGTCTGTGTATCTGTGTGTCTGTGTTTCTGTGTTTCTGTGTGTCTGTGTGTCTGTGTGTCTGTGTGTCTGTGTGTCTGTGTGTCTGTGTGTCTGTGTGTCTGTGTGTCTGTGTGTCTGCGTGTCTGCGTGTCTGCGTGTCTGTGTGCCTGTGTGTCTGTGTGCCTGTGTGTCTGTGTGTCCGTGTGTCTTTTGGCGGACACAAGGCAACACTGAGTTTTGTTAGCATTAAATTTAACTAGATTACTTCTTTCCCATTCCAGAATACATTGAATGTCATTGTTGGTTGAATTTGCCATTTCAACTTTAATGTCTTGAGACACAGAAAGTAAATTACCATTTGGAGTGAACTGAGATGACTACAATGTAGAGTGCTGTCGTCAGAAAAGCAATGGATCTGGGTATTTGTTGAAATAAGGTTATTTATGTATAGCAGGAAAAGTGTAGGCGCTATAACTGATCCCTGTGGCACGCCCGCGTTAATGCTAACTTCTTTTGAAACACAGCCATCAACTACGACACGTATTGGTTTTTTATCAGGAAACTAGAAAATTCAGTTTATGAGCGTATCATTTAACCCAAACGAGGTGAGTTTGGCAAGTAAATACTTGCCAAATTTAGTCAAATGCCTGTGAGATACCTAAAGTGACTACCACTGTTTCACCGGTTTGTTGTAATGTATTATTCCAAACTTGGGTCACATATGAAAGAAGATCACCTAAACCCATACTGGTGGACACTAAGGAGTTTGTTGGTTTCAAGGAACGAGAGCAGTTGCTGATTGATGCCTTTTTCCATGATTTTAGACAAAATGGAAGTGATGGAAATTAGTCGGTAGTTCGAGGGATAAAGATATTACATCAGCACAAGCCTTATTGAACCATGGTTGGGGACGTGAATGACCTATACGATTCTGTTTTTTGGGAATGTATAACTCCATGCCCATGAGGACGACTTCAGATGCTGAAAGAGCAATGTCCGAAGAAGAGGATGACATAAAACAATATTCGCGCCATAGACAGGTTGCAAAGAAGTCTCGTAAATCCATGTAGTTGGCTTAAAACACCGCAAGGTGCTATTAGTGTTGAACAACAACGGAATTATGGACAGTATAAATTACTTCTATTAGACAATGGTCAGATAGACCTAGAGTCACATTTGTGTGAGATCACAAGCAATGACAAGTGTTTCTGTACTATGACCAGCTGGTTTAGTAGTAGATAAAAATTGAAGCCAATTAGAGTTATGAACATTGAAATCTCCTACAATTGATATATCGCAAGATGGGAACTGGGACAGAAGATCAAACTAAGGTAATCGAAGAAGTCTTGAAAGTTACTGTCATTAGGATACTTATAAATGCGACAGTAAAATTTCACAAATTCAGGAGCAAAATGTTTAAACCAAATCACCTCGAAATTTTTGTTTTTCAAGGAATAAATCGTCTTGCAAGCAATGCTGTTCTCGATATAGACATACCGAAAGTTAGAGTGAAGGTTGTATTGAGAATATTGTAAGTCGGGTGAATCGGAGCTTTCAGAAGAGACTTCTGTTTCAGATAGAAACAAACTGTCAGGTTGTAATTGTTCAAGATGTTGGTGAACAGCATTAAGATTAGACGTGATACCGCGGATGTTACAATATTAGGGGGTCAAAAAAATAAAGCGGTTATTATTATTTATACTTTAAATTATCCGCTGTATTTGAAATTGTCTGGTCTAGTGGTGTAAGATATTATTCTTATTGTATTATTATTATTATTGTGTTTTGATAACAATTACGGTTATCGTCCTCAGTAAACGATAATAATTACATAAGCCTGTTATAATGGTTAGGTGAACGTATTTGAAATAGTCAACTACGGAATCTAATTTTATTTTAGTAAAAATTTGCTAGATATTTGGTAGATTAAATATTATTCAAACCGCTTTGAAAATGATAAATCAGAACACCCTGTAACGCTCGAAGGCTACCAATGAATAATGTCACAATCAAAAAGCAAATCTAAATATATTTAATCAAATTATAACTATTGTCCAAAGTTGTGAAAAACTTTAGTTTGAAAGTAGTAAAAGCATTCACGGCTAAAAACTTGATAAATTGAAAATTTATTTAAAACATGACAGATCTAGCGAAAAGAGGTAATTTTTCGTTACTACTTAAACACTGTAATCGTTATTATACGTTGGAAACAGAATGTGTGCGATTAATCTTATTATATTAACGTTAAATCATTGCCATTCTGTGATAACATATTACGATAAGAGTGTGCTGTTACTGATTTTTTAGTAACGACATCGTTTTTAGTGCCAGAGGCGCTGGCTGAGATCGGGTCGGGCCCCGGAGGAAAGTATGAGCATGGGGTCCACATATCTAACACTACCCTCAATAATCCCATGGTACAACTGCTTTAACTAGTATGTGTTTATGCTATAGGAAGATTAAATAATGCTTAAATTAATATTATTACTGTTGTACTATGTGGAAGTATTACACCTAGATATTTTTGTAACGAAGAATTAATTTATGACTCTTATTAGACATAAACACTGACTTAAAATTACTAAGTGAATTATATTAGGGATTATAAAAATAGCAGTGAACGCTGTTTTGTTAACGAATTTTATTTCTGTAAACCATCGTTTGGCCAGAGTTAATTTTATCTTAGAATTAATGTAAGCTGAATACTGTAAATATATAGTTTAATTTATGCCGGGGCTTCGTTTATCAGCAATAGATATAAATCACTGTTAAAATTAAGCGGAATAGATGTTTCCTTATTCTGGGCAGGAATTTTGTCGCAACTGCCCCCTCCCTCTCACCAGGCCTAGGAGTGCCTAAAAATGCCACCGCACGAGTGTCGTCTGCTATTGTATGTATTTTTTAAAAACATTAATTTTCTGGAGCTTTTAGGATTAAATAATGATCTTTACCAAATTTTGTGGATGTTTGTTTATATAACATAGTACTACTTAGGTATCTATGAACATAAATTGCAGTTTATCAAGGGGAGTAAGTGAGTAGTCAAAGTGACCGTTTGAGGTTCCAGACAAAGTTGAGAACCGCTAAAGCTTTCGAAACGCTAAGTCGCTTACCCCTAGTAATACATATAATATTTTACAACCAATTTCATTAAAGTCATAAAATAAAGAAAAAATTATGATTGAAAAACTTATACTGGATAGGTTTGGTTACTGTGAGCCTTAAAATGTTTAATTTTCGTTGCTATGATTTTTGATTAGGAAAATGGAATATAAATAAATAGCAAATAAACAGAAAAATTACTCAATTCTCTACCTTTATTAAAGAGAGCGTAAACTTTTCAAATTTGTGTTTATTATCAAATTAATCTCGAAAACGATATTTTTTTAGAAAAACACGGTGAGTAGAGATCGCCCATTGTGACCGAAGCAATTGCACAAAAAATGTACAACAAGACTAATTTGAATCAATTTCCATATTTAAATAGAAATATTGACAATGAAATCAGGTCCCAAATTTAAATGATAATATTGACATTTCTGATAACCTTTCTTATGGTATCTGCAAGTATACCCATAACGTAACTAGTCGTTTAATTCACAACTGTTCGAATCTTTGCTGTAAGAAATTTTAATATTCCTACTAAATAATTATCACTTCATGCAAAGGAGTGGTCTGTTTTACCTCCATAAATTTCTATTCTTACTAATTCATCTGTGCGATAGGCATCTGCAAGCCCAACAATCTGCAATCTAAATTACAAATTAGTCATTCACATCGTTTTTTTAAAAAACCGTTTGATTTGGACAGTTGATTTTCTTCCTTTCTTGTTTTTAGAAAACCTCTTAGTTTTAGGTTTCTGAAGATTACATTTTCATTAGTCAAGCTATTTCATAAAATTATTCTAATCAAAGTATCATAGCAACGACAATGAAATAATTTACGGTTCATAGTAACCAAACTTGACCAATAGAAATTTTTATACTATAGAAGTAATATATTTCTTCTTCATCTTATTATTTTTTTTTTAATGTACAGGGTGTGGCGCGAAGAGTTTTGATTAAAAGTAATGGCGGATACAGTTATGTTAAAAATATGAAATTACGAAGCTGTCCTGAATGTGGCACTTCCGGTTATACCGGAGGTAGACGTCAGCTTTGTTATTTTAAATGGAACCTAATATCTTTTATTTTATTTTCGAATTCTACATGAAACTGTAAATAAAGTTTGTGCACAATGCCCTATACCAAAAATGAAGTATTTTCGAGATATTTCGATTTTTTTGTATTTTATTACATTTTCCGTTGTATTTTTTTAAGCCAATTCATTTGGTATCAGTATTCCCTATAGGTACCTAAATGCAACCACTTTTGAGATATTTCATTATCTTAGTTAAAACATAACAACACTTAATTATTTCAACATTAGTAAAGGGTAGGCCATGATTTCCATTATTTAAGGTGATATTTTGTTATTTTTTCATAAGTTATTAATTCTGAAAAGTAACCAATAGCCTGAAGGGATTATTAATTGTGGATATCATTAAAACGTTGACTAGGTATTTTGTATTAATTTAATTAGGTAACTTACAAACAGAAATAACTAAAACCAATATTAAACAAATAAGGTTTTATAATAAGTGTTCAAAATTAGCACCATGTACTTCTAAACATTTATGAATCCTTTTCATTAAGTTATGTTTTGTAATTCTGGAAATACGGTCGGGTGTTAGAGAATTAAAAGCAAGTAAGACTCTGCATCATATCTTCCTTTGTCGTAACATTTTCCGCTGCATTTTTTTAAGCCAATTCGTTTGGTATCGGTATTCCCTATACCTAAATCCAACCACTTTTGAGATATTTCATTATCTTAGTTAAAACATAACAACGCTTAATTATTTCAACATTAGTAAAAGGTAGGCCATGGCTGTCAAAGATTTGATAGTTAGAACGTTAATTGTTTATGTTGTTTTGACAGTTTTCTTTACCAGTTTGTATTTCATAGTAAATAATGGTAAATGTAGGATTTACGAATGATGATTTTTTAAATCTTATTATTATTTACGGCGAGTGTAATAGAATTGTTGAACGGACTTGCCGTGTTTTTGCAGAAAGATATCCAAATCGACCAAATGCAACTGGTGATATTGTAAGAAGATTGCTTAAAAACTGCCGTCAGTTTGATCAATTTAAGACAAAAATTAATAAAAATGAACCACTAGTGGACAGTGACATAAACGAAATTAATGTTTTGGGTTATTTTACGGCCTCTCCAAATGCCTCCATTAGAGATTGTGAGAGAGATCTTACTTTGTCGACGAGTACAATTCATCGCATTTAAAAAAAACACAAATGGAAACCATTTTCATATCATTTGGTGCAACGCTTACAATTAGTTGATCTTCCTCGAAGGGTAGAATTCTGTGAATCGTTTTTAATGAAGACCCAAGAGGATGAAAACTTCATAAAAAAAGTTATATGGTGTCATGCAGCAAAAATGGATTATTTAATCGACATAATTCCCATTTTTGGTCTAATGAAAATCCACATGTTAGTAGAGAACGTTATTTCTAAGATAGTTGGAGTTTTAATGTTTTTTGTGCAATAAAAGACGATAAAATTTTAGCATTAAAATTGTATGATGAAAATTTAAATGGTACAAGATATTGCCACATTTTAGAAGCCATACGACCGGCGTTACATACTTTAAGAAATGGAGAGGCGGCTTCAGCTTGGTATCAGCAAGATGGAGCACTTCCTCATAACTTGGGGCCTGTTGCTCAGCATATTTACGACATGTTTGATGATAGATGGATTGCCAATTAGGGTCCGTTTCGTTGACCAGCTCGCTGTCCTGATTTGGCTCCTCTAGATTTTGGTATTTGGGGTTAAATTAAAAATCAGGTATTTTCCAATCCTGTTACGACAAAGGAAGATATGATGCAGAGAGTCTTACTTGCCTTGAATTCTCTAACACCCGACCATGTTTCCAGAATTACGAGACATAACTTAATGAAAAGGATTCATAAATGTTTAGAGGTAGATGGTGCTAATTTTGAACTCTTATTATAAAACTTTATTTGTTTAATATTACATTTAGTTATTTTTGTTTGTAAGTTATCTAATTAAATTAATACAAAATATCTAGTCAACGTTTTTAATGATATCCACAATTAATAATCCTTTCAGGCTATTGGTTACTTTTCAGAATTAATAACTTATGAAAAAATAACAAAATATCACCTTAAATAATGGAAATCATGGCCTACCCTTTACTAATGTTGAAATAATTAAGTGTTGTTATGTTTTAACGAAGGTAATGAAATATCTCAAAAGTGGTTAGATTTAGGTATAGGGAATACTGATACCAAACGAATTGGCTTAAAAAATACAGCGGAAAATGTAATAAAATACGGGGTGTTCTATTTAAAGTAAGCAACTTATAAATGATTTAAATTGTGCATGTTGGCGGCTAAGTTTAAAACACCCTGTATGAAATATCAATGAGATGGATATATGGAGGTAACGGGTAAGCGCTTGTTGTTTATTGGTTACAATTTACGTCACTAGCTATTAATGGATATATCGTTATTCAATGTGGACGAGGATTTTTTTCAAAATTTAAAAAAAAATCGAAATATCTCGAAAATACTTCATTTTTGGTATAGGACATTCTAGAATTTCAAGCAGAATTCGAAAATAAAATAAAAAATATTGGGTTCCATTTAAAATAACAAAGTTGACGTCTACTTCCGGTATAACCGGAAGTGCCACATTCAGGACAATATTATATTTGAACTCAGCGTCTTCCAAAACCTACAGCTTCGTAATTTCAGATTTTAAACATATCTGTATCCGCCATTCCTTTTAATAAAAACTCTTCGCGCCACACCCTGTATTGTTGGTAGTGGAAATATATACATATACATATATATATATATATATATATATATATATATATATATATATATATATATATATATATATATTTAATTCGTTATTTGACTGGTTTATATTATACATATTTTTAAATTGTTGGTTTAAAGTCAATAAATAAAACACTAGAAGTAGAAATCATTTATTTCGACATCGATTGATGTCATCGTCGGTGACAAATTGCTATTAAAATTAAATATAACAATTACATATACCAACTTAATTTTTTTTAAAGATAACGTCGTATGTTGATGAAAAATGATCTAGGTCTCTTGTAAAATTACAAGCACTTTTTTCATTCATTTTGATATATAACATTTCCAATAATAAGCGTTTTTCATCATTTTGTTCAGTACATAGAATTTCGGTTTTATCATAACCAAAATTGTGTTTATAATCAATTGTATGTCTAGCCAAAGCAGTGCTTTTTGGTTTCACTCTTACATCAGATTTATGTAGAACTAAACGATTCTTGTTGCATAGACGTACCAATATAAATTTTTTGGCAATTGTTAAATTAAACATTATTAAAAAAAGAGTTCATAAATTCTACAATAATTATAAAACATTGACGTACCTAAACAAAATTTCAAATATATTTCAATCCCTTATTCAAATAAAAAAGCAATTTTGTTTAATAATTTGACTAAATTTAATCTAAAACCAGCATTTGAGTCGCACAATATTAACTCTTTCTTGTTTTCTAAATTAAAATCTTCAGTACCAAAAGAACAAACCACAAATACCGTTTACAAAACTCCATGTAACAGTTGCCAAAAAATTTATATTGGTACGTCCATACAACTATTGAAGAATCGTTTAGTTCAACATAAATCTGATGTAAGAGTGAACCCAAAAAGTACTGCTTTGGCTAGACATGCCATTGATTATAAACACAATTATGATTATGATAAAACCGAAATTCTATGTACTGAACAAAATTAGGAAAAACGCTTATTATTGGAAATCTTATATATCAAAATTAATGAAAAAGTGCTTGTAATTGTAAAAGAGAACTAAATCATTTTTCATCAATATACGACGTTATTTTTAAAAAAATTTAAGTAGGTATATGTAGTTGTCATATTTAATTTTAATGGCAATTTGTCACCGACGATGACATCAACCGATGTCGACTTTAAACTAACAATTTAAAAATATATATATATATATATATATATATATATATATATATATATATATATTGTACCACGGTTATAAGTAACCTATTAGTCTCGAAAGCGTTGCGTGTTCTCGGCTTCGTCACGAACCGCAAGGAGTTCCCTCTACTGCTAATACATATTTTATAATTATTATGCCCATTACTATGAATATTATAGATGGTATAGTTTGGAGTCATAAAAATTTGTTTAAGTTGAATATGGATGAAATTCTTTCTTTGGATCTAATATCGATCATGATGTAAAAAGATCAGGTACAGCAACGCGCATAATGGCCGATCGAAAAAGAATATACAGTCAATCAATTTTTATCCAGAAAGTAGCGCCATATTCAAATGCAGAATTAGTCACACAAGTTTGTGATACATAATACAAAATTATAATAATCATAAATTAAATAGCAGGAGGGTAATTGCATCCATGACAGTCAGTAATATGTAAATTGTGAATTATCAAAACTCTTTCACTGTGTGCACATTGGAAGTTTGAATAATTCACAATTTACCTATTACTATAACTTTGCCATTATTGGCATTTAGATGCAATTAACCTCCTTCTCTTTAATGTATATTAATTTAACTGCCTAAAAAACAACTTTTATATATTCCAGTCTTGTGGGTCTGTATGAAACTTGAAAAATTCAATCTTGCAGGCACCTTCCCACAAAGGGACTGGTTACATTAATATATGTTGAATCAAAACTAATAAGGTACATACAGTTTAGGATTGAATCGAGTGCTCCCTCGGTAGCTCAGATGGTTAAGAGCCCTACTCTTGAAGTAGCGGTCGTGGGTCTTGCAGGCACCTTGCCACAAAAGTGACTGGTTACATAAATATATATGAACATCAAACAAAAAGTAAAGTATTTAATGTCTCACGTACCATTATGTTGCGTATAATTTTTGCAATTTACAATGCAGCACGTTGGCATAGTAGCTCCGCAAAATATAACGTAATATTTTGGTATTTTAAGGTTCTATTATGTTATGATTTATACATGTTGACATGTTGCTTTTTGTATTTTGGATAAGTTTCTGATTGGTGGTTACTGCGCATTTTGAAGTTGCTACACCTGGTCTTTTTACATCATGATATCGATATAGACTATTCAATTCGAATTACAAGCACTAGATACTCCGTTCTAGTCTGTTTCGTGTTAAGGTGGATTCTGGAATTATATAGGGAGATTATAAGGATTTAGTCCTAAAGCGGTGTAATTTTAGGTTGCCAGTTTTTCGTGTGCGAAGTGCACTTTTACTTGTTCAAACTGTTGTTTATATAAGATATATTGTTCTTTCCAGAGTACAATAGCAATTAACAATGTTCATTCTATGGTGCATTTCATCACAATTTCATGATCATCCAGTGTATATAATGAATACTAGAAAGTAATGTGGTTCGGAAAAGAACCCGATCTTTTAAAATATTAACTCAAAAAGCAATGAAAAACGAATAAGAAATAAACAAACCGGCGCGGTTACGTAACCTCAATGACGATCATTTCGTGATTTAATGCATACATGACGTCATCGGGATAAGTTGAACGAATGAACTTTATTTGAAAATGAATATTGACACCATTAACAAGAAACTACATAAAATGATTGTGGTTACCCCTAACTATGATTTTAAATTAAATTTCTTATCTTTTGAGTATTATTAAATAGTGTATTTTTTAATTTATCATTTATATAAATTTAAATGTTTTGATAACAATTACAGTTATCGTCCTGAGTAAATGGCTTTAAGACTTAATTAATTGAGATGTCAACATAAATTTATGAAACGTACAAATGTAAATATTAGTTTAACAGTTTGATACACGTATAATGGAATTTAAGTTTATTTTAGTAGAGTAGCTAGAACTTTAATAGTTCAAATATTATTAAACTACTTTGAATATGACAAATCAGAACATCCTCTAACGTACGAAGCTAACAATGAAGAAATTCATAATCAAGTTATGATGTAAGTGAAATTATAAAAAATTTGTAATTGATAAAAATATTCATAAATAGAAACTAGACACACCAATTGAAAATCTAGTCAGATCTAACAAAGAAACGTTGTCTTTAGACGTTTATTAAACTGTTATACAGCTATCAGGCTTACATTTGCGTTTTCATATTTCTTAAATTTATTTTGACATCTCAATTATTAAAGCTATTCCCATTCACTGGGGATGATAACTGTAATTGTTATCGAAACGTTGCTTTATGTGAAAGATAAATATAAAGAGGTACAGGATTTAATACGCAAAAGATAAGTAATTTAATTATGTGTGGTAATCGTGAAAGTTCACATTTTCATGATTTTAATTGTTGAAATATCGCAATTTGATGACATTTTTCTGTTGTGCGTTATTATGATTTTTATTAATTTGTAGCTATAAGGAAATTGTATGATTTAATATTTTCATGTTCCCAGAAGGTTTTATCAACTTATACTGGATTTTTTGAGCAGAAACCAGATTGAGATTAAGGGCACTTGCTCAAATTTTTTTTTCTGTGTTAAGTCTGCATTAAATTATGTAATTGTTTTTTCACGCAAAAATAATTTTTAACCTCATAGACGAATTTTTGGATGTTTAGTATTTTATAGATCAGTTGTCATTACAAATATTACATATGAAATACTGTTGTTATAACCCAAATGTTTGAAGTAATTTAATGTTTGCTTTAAATAATGTTTTTTCTTGTAATTTATACGAGAAATTAACTTTACATATATGGAAAAAATGAAAAGCTTGAGCATAGGAGCTCACTAACATCAAAGCAAGTTGAGATTGTAAAAACAACGTCTTTGTTACCAGTAATTCGCTTTACTTCATTTGACGAAATACTTTCAAAAATATCTCTAAATTTGTTTTCTATTATTCGTATTTAATTTTACACTTATTTATCATCTATTTAATCACACTTGTTATTTATTTCATTTCCCATTGAGTATACAGATCATAATAAAAACTGTTTACCTTTTAGAACTCTTTTCAATATCTAGAACATCAAACTTGCTCTATTAAGATTGCGTTTCTTAGAGGATCTCTGGGTTTTTTTCAATTACGTTCAGCGAAGCAAGACCGTCATTGCTAAACGACCTACATTGTTACAGTGGCAACGGTAATAGATATAATGAGTTATTTTGATTAACATTTGTTCAAAATGACTGTGAGTGTGAGTGCGAGTGTGTGTGCGCGCGTGTGTGAATTAATGTTTTTGAGTGTGTGACTGTGAATGTGTGTGTGTGTGTGTGGTGTGTGTGTGCGTGTGCGTGCGTGCGTGCTGTGTGCGTGTGCGTCTGTGGGTGGTGGGTGGGTGAATGGGTGGCGGCTTGCGGACGGGCGTGTGCGTGGGTGAGTGGTGTGTGTGTGTGTGTGTGTGTGTGTGTGTGTGTGTGTGTGTGGTGCTGTGCGTGCGTGTGTGTGTGTGTGGTCGTGGTGCGTGGTGTGCGTGCGTGTGCGTGCTGGTGGTGCGTGTGTGTGCGTTTGTGCGTGCGTGCGTGTGTGTGGTGCGTGCGTGCGTGCGTGCGTGCGTGTGTGTGTGGTGTGTGCGTGTGCGTGCGTGCGTGCCGTGTGTGGTGTGCGTGTGTGTGTGTGTGTGTGTGTGTGTGTGTGTGTGTGTGTGAGTGTGCGTGCACGTGCGTGTGCGCGTGCGTGTGTGTGTAAGTGTATAATTCTTTTAATGTCCACTTTGCAGGTTAGAAGGTCGTGTATTGTTCCACACCAGATATTTTCTGATTCTTATCGGCATCATATTGAATTTTTGCGTTTTGAAATCCTTTTTAAAGTGATGCATCACGTGACTATGTTCAAAGGAGCTAAAGTATAAAAAATACAGAAGTTATATTTACGTAGAACTAAACACAATATACCTACAAAAAGGTGTTTTTAAAAAAATAGTATAAATAAATTAAATCATATGCAGTTTATTGTGGAATGAATAGAGTAAACAATACATATGCGCTGGTTCGTATAGCTGTAAATATATTTTTTGTACAAAAAATCAAAAGGCGTAATGTAAATTCCATGGTATGAGTTATAGCTGTTTGCGAAAGTCCAATCCATAAAAGTAACTTTCACTTGTCAGATCAAATTTCTCATAAAAAAAGAAATGCACCAAATTTTCATAATTTTATGTAAGTAGTACTCTAGCTTGTATACTTATATTTGTAAAACCGTCCTCTTTTAAATGTTCTCAACCTTGGCTGGCGCCCTTCTGGTTATCTCATACAATTTGTCCTCTGCTTCCTAACTCCTTCGACAGGAATAAAATGTTTCAATATGGCATATTTTCGTTGCAAATTTCTCTTATATTCCAAAAGAACATTAAGAATATTCATTTGCTTATCATATTCGAAATAAACTTCAAGAAACTATATCGTGGATATTCGTGTTGAAAACCATTGTGTGTGATGCAAGTAGCTATTATTTTCAATTTATATATATATATATATATATATATATATATATATATATATATATATGCAAATTTTCAAAACCTTTGTTTAAAAGTGAAAATTATGTCATTCAAAATGGTAAGATTAATTACGTATTTTTTAGGCAATTGTGTTTAAATTTGTCTAATTAGAACCTGAGAAAGTCAAATATTTTATGCTAATGGCTGATGTTACTATACAAAATGTTAACAATGCTGCCTTAAATTTAGGACCTCTAATTAGGTAAATGCATATTGGATTAAAAACGGCTTGCTGTTTCCGTTGCTTTCTTTTATTGTTTTATAGAGGACATTTTGTTAATAATAGTTTATAATTTTTTTAATCCGCCAACTTACAAAAGAGTTTCTACTTTGTCATAATTAAAATTTTCATAATTATGCCAATGACTACTGATTAATTACGTTCCATTTTTATATACTTAATTTAAGACATAGCTATCTATAATGAATGTTTCTGTTGTGTTCTGAGTTTTTTGTTCATATATTTATAAAATAATGCTCTTGTTTACAAAAATATATAACAGAAGTCATTATAACGTTTTCTGTTAATTTTTCTTTTCACATTCGATGTAGTACGAATAAATCCGAATCAAATATGCCGACAAATATATGGTGTGATTATGAAGATATTACTAACAGTCGGTAATTAATTATTTAGATAATGGAACGTGGTGAACAAATATTTGAAATTTTTGCTAATAATACAACTCACCGGAATGAAATATTTATGATTTTGTAACCTTTATTACAAATTTAACCCATTATAATTTACACACAGTTTGCAAAAGTTCATTGACTTTTTTATGATCTACATAAAATTTTTTTATTATTGAATGTATTGTGCATTATGTAGAGTAGAATTTCTAATCACTATACTTGGAACACTTGTAAACACAGTATGGTATTGCTGTTTATCTACCAGATCATATACAGGGTGTCCCAATGGTGCGTTCTTTTATAGTCTTATTATAATAGATATGAAAAAATTATAAAAGCACAATTGTTAAGCATCTCAAGGTGCATAATCCAAAATTATTTATAAATGGTATGATGTTTGATTGGCGTATGCCGAGGATTTCAAAAGTGATGGCCGCTTTAAGGTTAAGATCGTCATGAATTTTCTAATGTAATCAATTTTTTATATTTTATGAAAAACATTATTTTTTGTAAGTGAAGTTTACCAGATCAATTATGCTTCGCAATTTTATTACACTTTGTATACAGGGCGATTCAAAACGCAAATCTGTGCTTTTCTCACTTAACAGAACACCCTATATTTTGTGTGCTCTCTAGGAAGCCACTAAATAGCCATTTCATTTTTATTAACATTTCCCTATACTTAACTTGAACGGTTTCTGAGATATTTTCCTTTTATTAACGAAATCTTGTTTTTTATTTAATTTTTGATTTTATCAAGGTAGCTATGAATTACACGAACTTTTTTACGATCTGTTTAGGCAAAATTCAATAAATTGTTCTTTTTATCTTTCCCTATTTTACTTTAAAATGCTTCATTTAAAATTAAAATTAAAATAAGGATATAAATAGTATAAATACTTTTATTAAAAAAAAACTAAAATGGATTTGATTTCATTATAATTTGAATCATTATTTAATAAGTTCTCTTTTTTGTTATGTGTGGCTCTTAGTGATAATAAACGCATTATAAAATTTGATTTAATTTAAATAGAACTAGTACTAACAGAAACTCACTAACAAGTAGATCAAAAAATTAAAAAAAAAGAAAACTTTTAGCACAAATGTTCAAAATGACCTCCATTGACATTAATACACTGTTGTAGTCTTTCTTCAAAAATATATCCATCTCATTGATATTTCATACAGGGTGTTTTAAATTTAGCCGCCAACATGCACAATTTCAATCATTTATAAGTTGCTTACTTTAAATAGAACATCCCGTATTTTATTACATTTTGCGCTGTATTTTTTTTAAGCCAATTCGTTTGGTATCAGTATTCCCTATACCTAAATCTAACCACTTTTGAGATATTTCATTATCTTCGTTAAAACATAACAACACTTAATTATTTCAACATTAGTAAAGGGTAGGCCATGATTTCCATTATTTAAGGTGATATTTTGTTATTTTTTCATAAGTTATTAATTCTGAAAAGTAACCAATAGCCTGAAAGGATTATTAATTGTGGATATCATTAAAAACGTTGACTAGATATTTTGTATTAATTTAATTAGATAACTTACAAACAAAAATAACTAAATGTAATATTAACAAATAAAGTTTTATTATAAGTGTTCAAAATTAGCACCATCTATTTCTAAACATTTATGAATCCTTTTCATTAAGTTATGTCTTGTAATTCTGGAAATATGGTCGAGTGTTTGAGAATTTTTACATGATGGGGCACCAGTTCATCATACCGCTCCAATTCACAACGTGTTTCTTTTGACGAAATACTACAACTTTGTATTTATGTCAATGGAGGTCATTTTAAACATTTGTGCTAAAAGTTTTCATTTTGTTTTTTTTTTATATTATTTGTTAACGAGTTTCTGTTAGTACTAGTTCTGTTTAAACACATAACGAAAAAGAGCACTTATTAAATAATTATTCAAATCATGATGAAATCACAATCCATTTTAGTTTTTTTTTAATAAAAGTATTTATTCTATTTATATTCTTACAATTTTAAATTAAGTATTTTAAAGCAGAATAGGGAAAGATAAAAAGAACAATTTAATTCATAGCTAACTTGATAAAATCAAAAATTAAATTAAAAAAAAACTGGATTTTGTTAATAAAAGGAATATATCTCAGAAACCGTCGAAAATAGGTATAGGGAAATGTTAATAAAAATGAAATGGTTATTTAGTGGCTTCCTAAAGAGCACACAAAATATAGGGTGTTCTATTTAAGTTAAGTGAGAAAAGCGCAGTTTTGCGTTTTGACTCGCTCTTTATACAAAGTATAATTATTGCGAAACATAGTTGATCTGGTAAACTTCACTTACTTACAAAAAATGATCTTTATCATAAAATGCAGAAAATTAATTACATTAGCAAAGATACAGGGTCCTGAATTCATGACGATTTTAACCTGGGTCAATCCATTAGAAATCACCCAGATAGAAAAATGTTTGTTGTTCAACATTTTTGTTTTTTTTTTTTTAATTTTTTTACCAGTTACTCCCCATTACTAGGTGAGTTAAAATCTGTGGTTAAAAAGTCTTTAGGCTTGTACTTTTTTTTTGACGATCATTTTAAGTTTGCTTTGGAACCGATTTTTAGCTAAAAACAAGTTTTGCGTAAATGTTTATAACTCTATTAATTTTTAAGCTATCAAGACAAAACAAAAGAAACATTTCCAGAATAAAATGCTCTAGATTTTTTGTCATTACATACTAGTACTTAAATAGTAAGGAAAGTGAAGAAAAAATATATATAGCTACAAAGTTAAGATTAACTGAAAACAAGAAATTCAGTGCTGCAAAATCACTAAAAGGAAGAGTGGCTCACCTCCATTTTTTCCCTTGTATAGATTTATTATAGGTAAACTTGCTGTAAAAATGTCAAGCTTGAGAACTTTGTCGTTTTTTATATCAAAAAGTGAATTTTTTCAATATTTGAAGAAGAATATCTCAAAAGGGACTGAGTAAAAAATTATGAAATTAATTAAGCTAACACATCTTCATGATATCAACGTATGGGAGAAATTTGGTGGCTGAAACTCAACTGGTTATAGAGTTATGGGGAATTAAAGTTTGCCGAAATTTGCGTCGTGAGCGCGCACTTTTTTTAGATGACTAATTGTAAAAAGCCACGTGTTTACTAAGAAACATACTTCTAAAGTTAAAAATATTTGGCCCTCACATTAACATATGAAAATTACCAGTTTCACTTTTTTTACCAAACAGAGGCAATTGGCCTTTGGTAAAAAAAATACAAAAATAGTGAAGAGTGTTGAAATTTCAATGCACAGTTTTTCTGTTATGTTGTGCGTTCTTCCTGAAATTGTCGTTAGTTCGGTGGGAGTAATCTTCTTCACAACTTTACTCACTGGAACCCATACCATGTCTTTTTTGATATCTGGATGGTCAGGTGGATGGAAAAAATGAACTAATAGATCGTTATCTTGACCACTCTTGTATTTGACTATGCCCAGCCACCACTGATTTTCGTTAATGCACCCAACATAGTCGTTGTTCTTAAATGATGCTGTGTTGGTGTACACAATTGAAATTTTGTGCTCATCAAATTCTTTATTTGTTGATCTAGTGTAACATCTGATTTCATTGTCACTCACAGGAACGAATCGATGATACCCTCTTGTACCGATCATAGGCAAGCATAGCTCAAATCTTTTTGTTAGTTGGGGGGATTTCTTCAGCAGAGACAAAGATGTATGTTATTCCAGTTATATTTTCAGTGCAGTATTTGAACATGTATTGAGCAGTAAGAATCTGGTCTTTGCATGCTGGCTCTAGTGACTTTCCTTCTAGTAATACCACCTATACCATCACAACAGTTTTTCATGGGACGTAGCGAAGTAATTCCACTCAGCTATCAATCCAAAATATTCTCATGTTCGCACATATTAATAAAGTTTTCTTATTCTTGTACTGGCTAATGGGACCGACACTGAAGTAAATCATCTTCTTCACTTCGGGTAAAACGCTCTTTACTTCTTGGATAAGATGATTTTGAAACTCATAAACCGTAGTAGTGTGATGAATGAGATGGTCGCTTATGATGCAAATTCTGCAGTCACCAATTACCAAGCATTCATCATCTTTGAGGTTACCTTTAAGTTCTTTCAAATGAGTTTTTGAAATAAAATGATGTGATTTTAGTTTTTCCATCTCTTCTACAAGATGATTTAAAAACTCATCTTTTGGTAATAACCTTGTGATGAGGTCTGCTCTACCAGTTTGTACCCATTGCTTGAAAACAATTTCTTCCGGTAAATCATCAATCTCATTTGTCAAAACTTCTAGAAGTCCTTCTGATCCAAGACATTCTGAACACTTGTCCAACATACAACATTCATTCTCAACATCACATACAAGATATTCCATCAAGTCTTCGTAACTTGTATTGAGCTTGGCTCCTTCAATGCTGAGCTTGACGTTCTGATGGTATCTACAAACGCAAACGGTATGGGTGCCAGATGATCCTGGAAGAACACACCATTTCGGCCGTAGAGCACAGAACATGGACCGGCCAATTTTGTGGTTAGGATATTTCTGTTTGAAAAGACTAAATAACTCATTTAAAGTAAGCAGAACCAGCCTTTTTTGTTTTTGAACTTTGATAGGAAAAAGTATTTTCAACCTTAATTTATCATTAAATTTAGTGCACATATATGACGTAAATTTCGCCAAACTTTAATTCCCCTTAACTTTAGAACCGGTTGAGCCTCAGTCTTAAAATTTCTACCACATGTTTATATCACAAAAAACTGGTACCAGAATTAATTTCATAATTTTTAATACTATGTAATGGCACAAAAGCTAGACCATTTTATTTTAGAAATGTTGGTTAAACATTTACGCAAAACTTGTTTTCATCTAAAAATCGTCCCCGGAAGCAAAATTAAAATAGGCACCGAAAAATAAGTAAAAGCCTAAATTTTTTTAACCATTGTTTTGAGCTCACTTAGTGTGAAATAACTGAAAAAAAATTAGGGAAAACAAAAATGTTGAGCAACATGGTCTGGGTGAAATCTAATGGATTGACCCTAAAGTGACCATAACTTTTAAAATCCTCGGTATACTCCAATCAAACATCATATCAGGAGGTTTGTAAAAACGAGCCGAGTTCAAATATAAAATAAAAAATAAATGTGGTGCCATTTAAAAAAAAAGGTATGTTTGGGTAGGTTTGGAGTTCCCTGTATATTTATAAATAATCTTGTATTATGCACCTTGAGATGCTTAACAATTGTGCTTTTATAATTTTTTCATATCTATTATAATAACGCTATAAAAGAACTTCACCGCTCTATTGGGACACCCTGTATTTACCGGTTTGTTGAATTGACAAGATTATAAAATGTCTTATCTACATTATAGTATATTTTGCGACTAACTTAAACAACCTATCAACTTTAATCGAAATATGACCTTGCTAAAGCTCTAATAAGTTAACCTTCCCTTATTCCTGAAAACGTCTTCAAGGGGACAACAGTATTGCGATTTGTTATAGCACAGACGATATTGTGTACATGAGTACAGAGGGGTAAATTATGCAAGATTGAAGAAAAAACAAGTTTGCTTTCTTTAATAATAGTATGAATGCAGATTAATATTTTAAAAAGTTTGTCAGGGGCGTAATGCTATGTTTGTGAAAAAATAATTTATATCCAGTTATTTTAAATCCATTACTTTTTTTCTGTCATTTCCAAAATCTAATTCAAGTGCTGCTCCGTCGAAATGTTGGCAAAATTGTTCAGCTCGACAGATGTCCCTTGTGTAAAGGACTGTTAGCTTTGGAACTAATCCATCATAACTTTTCAGTACTAAGATTCTTTTATACACATTTAAACGCCCAAAGCTGTAGTATTGCACTTTATACTGTTCATTTATCTCTTTAACATCTTTTTTTGTGCCCTTTTTTTATGCCTAATAAACATGTAAAGTGCTTTTGTACATAATTTGCACCCGGTACTTCATATTGCTTACAATCCATTTATAAGTGAACTAATGGCGACGCAGACAGGTAAATGAAAACTGAAAAAAGAATTTTATACAATCTGAAACAGTGTAATCCCTCTTAAATAAATATAAGAAAAATTTCATGAAAAGTTCAAATACGAATTGAACCGGATTTATTTTTATCCAATTTCAATTCATTACAATCGTGGAGACAATACGAAACGTGCGTGTAATTTACAAGGAAACATGTATAGAATCTTTGTGTTAGATGAGATAAACTCCTTTTAAAATCGTGTAAAGCCCTTGAACACGTTGTGAATCGCAAAGCTTTCCAACTAACTTCTTGTTTTCCTTTAATTTCTATGTCATCAAAGAGCAAAATGAATATAAGGATAGATACAACGATAAGTTATCGCCAGAAATCTTTACCTCAAACTTCACACTTAGGTTGTCTACGCTTGAAAAGTTTGTATGCGGTGAATAAGGTTGATTAGTGTGTTACAATAATTAAATGGGCACTTGTATGCATGTTTTCTAAGTTACATTCTTGATATCTCATCTTAATATCAAACACGACTCTGGTTTTCTATAGATTTGTTTGTGCAATGTACAGGGTGTTATACAAATAAGAACTTCATGCTTGTATGTGACTAAATTAATACATTCATTCTATTTTATTTATTTTCTTTTCGAAATTCTTTTATAGCCTCACAAGACCACTTTTTTTTACAATTCGTGACAGTAAGTGGAAATATTTGTAAGCATAAAATTATACAGCTTATTAATTGCTCTAAGGAGATGGGGTTTTCACTAATAGAATTCGTTTACCCAATAGTTTTTTTAAAGTTTGTTCAAATTTTATCCTATTAATACAGAGTGTTTTGTTAATGTTGGTCAAATTAAAACGAAAAAATATTTATTATTTTAAGAGGAACACCCTGTATATTTCGATGGCATTCAAAAGAGGGATTCATCTTCTATTCAAAAATGTAAGTTTCATATCTTTTGTTTTCTTAAGAACAAAGATATTCGAGTTGTCACGTAACACTGCAGTTTTCTTTATGTGAAAACTGATATTAAATAAAATTAACAAATCTGACAAAGAATTTATTCAGTAACAAAACATAACAACAATTTAATATAAATAATGAAGCAATTCTTGGATGAAGCATGAAGAATTACAATAAATGCCGAATTTTTTCATTTTCAAACGATTTTTGTAACATGTCTGGTGAAATATAATTTTCGATAACGTTCCTGTTATTTTTTAGTTATTCTAAGCTGTTAGCATTAGGATTGTCATACGTATCCTTCACATATCCCCAGAGAAAAAAAATCTGAGGCACTTAGGAGATCGCGGTGATCACTCAATCGGTCCAGCTAGACCTATCCACTTTTGATTAAAACTAGGTGAATGTTGCATTAAAGGACTATCCACTTTTGATTAAAACTAGGTGAATGTTGCATTAAAGGACTTTCTTGCAAAATACTAAAAAATGTGGGGATATTTTTATGTCTTTGAAATATTCAGCAAAAACCAAAACTGAGACTAATTACCCCCGCCCTCTCCGAGACATCCAGACATCATGGCCGATCTTGACGAAACTTGGGCAAAAGTTGTAAAATGAGCTAAAAAGTCGCTTTGGCGATACTGAAAAAAAAGTCGATTGCATAACCTTTTATACCTACATATGTATATGTAGGTTCAAAGTTAAAAACAGATATCTCGCTTATCTTTCAAGATAACTATGGACTGTTTCATATCATTTTCAAGCAAAACTCGATCCCTTTCAAATAAAGTAAGCATATGTGTATGTTATACCAGCAATACGAGGAATGTTTTTAATTTCCGGAAAAACCGGAAGTAGTGTTTTCATTCATTTCATTAGCGTAAATGAACGAAGTTTATTTCCAAAAACCCAAGTTTGTAACCAAAATAGTTAGAAAGTCATAACAATATCAATATTAAATATTTGAAAATTCATATCTTCTATATTGGTAGCTTTATAAGAAGCAGGTTAGTTGCATTCTAGGCTGGTTGCCTAGAAAATATATAAAAAAAAAAAAAATACTTGAAGTGAATTTCGAATAAATCAATTTCGAATAATTGCTTAAGTTTGACCCTTTAAATATAGGCAAACTTATACCATAATTTATTACGTAAAGAAATCTCTTTAAAGAACCTTTATTTAACTTCACATATCTATTTGCAATTCTTTTAAATCTTGAACGGTAACTGCGGCCATATTCAATTTTGAAAGTTTTAAAAAATGTAAAAAATTGCGTTTCAAGCGAGTTATTAGTGATCTGAATTTCAATCTTCTATGTTAAAATTTCAAAATTAGCCGCCGCATTAACACCCTTATTTTCACCCCCTGTATACCTATTACGTTTAAAAGCTTGTTTTGGCGCCATAATTGTCTCGCTTCTTGTTTCGGCTGGCGAGTGACCACAGATACACACACAAACGCGCACGCACGCACGCACCCACACACACACCCACGCACGCACGCACGCACGCACGACGCACGCACGCACGCACACCATCCACCACGCACACACCACACACCACACCACACACACACACCTCACACACCACACACCACACCACACACACACACACACTCACACACACACACACACACCACACACACCACCCACACATCACACTCACACACTCCACACTCACACACACTACACACACACACACTCACACACCACACACACACTCACACACTCACACTCACACTCACACACTCCCACACCTCACACACTCACCTCACCACACACTCACACTCACACACTCCACACCACACACACACACACCACACTCACCACTCACACACACACACCACACACTCCACACCACACCACACACTCACACACCACACCACACACTCACACTCACACACTCACACACTCACACACTCACACTCACACACTCACACCACACACTCCACCACCACACTCACACACTCACAACTCACACACCACACTCACACACTCACACCTCACACTCACACACACACACCACACCCACACCACACTCACACACTCACACACTCACACTCCACACACTCACACCTCCACACACACTCACACACTCACACACCACACTCACACTCACACACTCACACCACACTCACACACTCACACACTCACACACTCACACTCACACACTCACACACACCACACCACACCACACCACACACCACACACACACACTCACACACTCACACACTCACACACCACACACCACACCTCACACACTCACACACACCCACACACTCACACCACACTCACACACTCACACACTCCACACCACACATCCACACCTCACACACCTCCACACACCACACATCACACCACTCACACACCACACACCACACCACACATCACACACTCACACTCACCACACACTACACACACTCACACACACCCACACTCACACACACCACACACACCTCACACTCACACACTCCACACTCCACCTCACACACTCACACACCACACACACTACACACACACCTCACACACCCACACACTCACACTCACACACTCACACCACTCACACACTCACACACTCACACACTCCACACACACCTCACACACACTCACACACCTCACACACACTCACACACTCACACACTCACACCACACACTCACACTCACACTCACACACTCACACACTCACACACTCACACACTCACACACTCCACACACTCACACACATCACACACACTCACACACCACACCTCACACACTCACACACTCACACACTCACACCACCTCACACACACACACCTCACACACTCACACACACACTCACACACTCACACACACCACACACACACACTCACACACCACCACACCTCACACACTCACACACCCACACCACACACCCACACACTCACACACCACACACTCACACACTCACACACCCACACACTCACACACACACACTCACACACCCTCACACACCCACACCTCACACATCATCACACTCACACACCCACACACTCACACACTCACACACACACACTCACACACTCACACACTCACACCACACACCACACACTCACACCACACTCACACACTCACACACACACCACACTCACACACCACACTCACACACTCACACACTCACACACCACACACCACTCACACCCACACTCACCCACACTCACACTCACACACTCCACACACACACCCACCACACCACACACCCCACCCCACACCCACCCACACACCCACACCACACACACACCTCACACACCACACACACACCACACACACACACCCACACCCACACACTCACACACACCCACACCCACACCCCACACACCCACCCCACACCCACACCCACACCACACACCCACACACCACACACACCCACACCACACACACCCACACACCACACCACACCACACACCACCCACACCCCACACCACACACACACACACACACACACACACACCACCACCCCACACCCCACCCACACCCACACACACACACCCACACACACACCACACCACACCACACACCACCTCCCCCCCCCCCCCCCCCCCACACCCCCCCACCCCCCCCCCCCACCCCACCCCCCCCCCCACCCCCCCCCCCCCCCCCCCCCCCCCCCCCCCCCCCCCCCCACACACCTCCACACTCCACACTCACACTCCACACCACACTCACCACCACACACTCCACACTCACACACCACACCACCACACACCCCACCCCACACTCCACACACTCCACACTCCACACTCACACACCACACCACCTCCACCACACACCACACCACACTCCCACCACACTCACACACTCCACACCTCCACACACCCTCCACACCACACCCACACTCACACACTCACACACTCCCCACACACACACACACCCACACCACCACACACTCACACCACACACCACACCACCACACACTCACACCACACACCCACACACCCCACCACACCTCACACACTCCCACACACCACCCACACACCCACACACCCACACCCACACTCCACACCACACCACCACACTCACACCCACACTCCACCACACTCACACACCACACCCACACACCACACACCACACCACACACACCACTCACACACTCACACTCACACACTCACCACACTCCACACACCACACACCACACCTCACCACACTCACACCCCACACCCACACTCACACACCACACTCACACACCCACACCCACACTCACACACCCACCCCACACCCTCACACACTCACACCCACACACTCACACCCCCACCACCACACTCACACACACACACCCACACACACTCACCACACTCACACACTCCACACACCACACACCACACTCACACCTCACACACTCACACCCACCACACCACACCACCACACCACCCACACTCACACCACACTCACACACCACACACCCACCTCACACACTCACACACTCACACACCACACACACCACACACCACACACACCCACCACCCACACCCACACCACACACTCCACCACCCACACTCCACACACCCACACACCACACACACACCACACACTCACACCCACACACCCACACACCCACACACCACACACCACACACCCACACCCCCACACCTCACACCCACACACCACACACCCACACTCCACACCCCACACTCACACCTCACACACCACCCACACCCACACCCACACCACACACCCACACTCACCCCACACACCACACCACACACACACACTCACACCACACCTCACACTCCACACCACCACACACACCACACACACTCACACACCACACCTCACACCACACCTCACACACCCACACACACACACCACACACCACACTCACACACTCACACACACTCACACTCACACACCACCACACTCACACACTCACACACCACACCTCACACACCTCACACCCACACCTCCACACTCACACACTCACACACCACACTCACACACTCCACACCCCACACACACCACACACTCACACTCACACACTCACACTCACACTCACACACTCACACTCACCTCACACACTCACACCACACTCACACACTCACACACTCACACACCACACTCACACACACCACACACTCCCACACCACACACCACCTCACACCTCACACCCACCACACCACACACTCACACCACACACACACCTCACACCACACACCACACCCACACCACCCACACACACACTCACCACCCACACTCACACCTCACACACCCCACACTCACACTCACACACACCACCCCACACCACACCCACACTCCCCACCTCCACACCCACACCACACACCCACACCACACCCACACCACACACCACACACTCCACCCACACCCACACACACCCCACCACACCACACCACCACACACACACACACCACACCACCCCACACCACCACACCCCCCACACCCCCCCACCACACCCCCCCACCTCCACCCCCCCCCCCCCTCCCCCCCCCCCCCACCCCCCCCCCCACCCCCCCCCCCACACCCCCCCCCCCCCCCACACCCCCCCCACCCCACCACCCCACCCCCCACCCCCCCCCCCCCCCCCCCCCACACCCCCCCCCCCCCCCCCACCCCCCCCCCCCCCCCCCCACCCCCCCCCCCCCCCCCCCCCACCACACCCTCACACACACTCCACACACCCACACTCACACTCCCTCACACCACCCCACACTCCACCTCCACACCACACACTCCACTCCACCCCCACTCACACCACACCCACACCTCACACACCACCTCACACCCACACTCACACCACACCCCCACACTCCCTCACCACACCACACACACCACACACCACACACCCACCTCCCACCCCCACTCCACCTCACACACTCACACTCACACACCCACACTCACACCTCCACACCCCACCTCACACACTCACCACACTCACACACTCACACACTCACACCACTCACACACTCACACACTCACACACACACCCACCACACACCCTCCACCTCACACACCTCCCTCACACCACACTCCCCACACTCCCACCACACTCACACACCCACACACACACACCCACACTCACACACTCACACACTCACACACACACACACACCTCACACTCCACACTCACACACCCACCCACACACTCCACACACCTCACACCACACACCACCACTCCACCACCACACCTCACCACTCACACTCACACACCCACCCACACTCCACACTCACACACCCACACACCACACTCCACACTCACACCTCACACACCACACACTCACACCCACACCACCTCACACTCACACCTCACACACCCACACCCACACCTCACACACCACACACCCACTCACCACTCACACCACACACCCACACACCACACCACACACCACACCTCACACACACCACACACCACCTCCCCCTCACACACCACACCCACACACACACCCACACACACACACACACACACCCACACCCACCCACTCACACACTCACACACCCTCACACACACCTCACACCCACACCTCCACACCACCTCACACACTCACCACACTCACACACCCTCACACACCCACACACTCACACTCACACACCACACACCACACCCCACACTCCACACACTCACACCACACACTCCACACCCACACACCCACACCACACACTCACACTCACCACACCCCACCCACACACACACCCACACCACCTCACACACCCACACTCACACCCACACACTCCACACCCCACACACCACACTCCACCCACACTCCACCACACTCACACACCTCCACCACACACACACACCCACTCACACCCACCACCACCCACACTCACACTCACCCCACACTCACACTCCACACTCACCCCCACACTCACACCCCACCACCCCACACTCACACCCACACACTCACACCTCACAACCCACACTCACACACCACACACACCACACCTCCCACCACACCCACACCCACCCACACCACCTCACACTCACACACTCCACCCACACACCCACACCCACCTCACACACCACACACCACACCACACCCCCCACACCCCCCCACACACACCACACACCCCACCCACCCAACCCACACACCCCACACACTCCACCACCCCACCACTCCACACACCCACACCCACACTCCACCCACCTCACACTCACACACCTCACCCTCACACCACACTCACACACCACACCTCACCTCACCCCACACCCACACACTCACACCCACACCTCACACTCCACCCCCACACACTCCACACCCACACCCAACTCACACACCACACCACACACACCCACACTCACACCACACTCACACCTCACACACTCCACACTCACACTCCCACCCACCTCACACCCCCCACCCTCCACACTCCACACACACTCACACACCCCCACACTCCCACCACACCCACCCCCACACTCCACTCACACCTCCACACTCACACACTCACACACCACACACCACACCACACCCACCCACACTCACACCTCACACACCCACACTCACACCTCCACCCACACCTCACACTCCACACTCACACCACCCTCACACACCACACCCACACACTCACACTCACACACTCCACACCACACACCCACACTCACACCTCCACACCTCACACACTCACACCTCACACACTCACACACTCCACCCACACACTCCACACCACCCACACACTCCACACACTCACACCACCCACACACTCCTCACACTCACACACTCCACACTCACACACTCACACCCACACACCACACACCACACACCACACACTCACACACTCACACCCACACTCACACACCTCACACCCACACTCACACCACACACCCACACACCTACACACCCACACCTCACCACACTCCACACTCACACTCCACACTCACACACTCACACACTCACACCTCACACCACACTCACACACTCACACACTCACACCACACACACACTCACACCACACTCACCACACTCACACACACCACACTCACACCACACCTCACACACTCCACACCACACACTCACACTCCACACCTCACACCACACTCCACACCTCCACTCACACTCACACACTCACACACTCCACACTCCCCACCCCCCACACCCCCACCCCCCCCCCCCCACCACCCCCCCCCCCCCCCCACACCCCCCACCCCCCCCCCCCCCCACCCCCCCCCCCCCCCCCCCCCCCCCCCCCCCCCCCCCCCCCACCCCCCACCCCCCCACCCCCCCCACACTCACACTCACACCACTCACACCACCACACCTCACACCTCACACTCCACACACCTCACACTCACACCTCACACACCTCACACTCACACCTACACACTCACCACACTCACACCTCCCTCACACTCACCACCACACACCCCCACACCACACTCACACACCCCACACACTCACACCACTCACACCTCACATCACTCACACTCCACACTCACACACTCCACACACACTCACACACACCACACACTCACACACTCACACACTCACACACACTCACCTCCACACTCCACCTACACACTCACACCCACACACCACACTCACACACTCACTCACACTCACACACTCACACACACACACTCACACACTCACACCACACACTCACACACTCACACACCCACCTCACACACTCACACACCACACCACACACTCACACCCACACTCACACACTCCACACTCACACACTCACACACTCACACACTCACACACTCCACACTCACCACACTCACACCCACACACTCACACACTCACACACTCCACACACTCACCCCACACACTCACACACTCACACTCACACCCACACTCACACACCACACACCCACACACTCACACACTCCACTCACACTCACACCCACACACTCACACTCACACACACTCACACACTCACACACTCACACCTCACACTCACACCACACTCACACACACACACACCCACCCACACACACACCACACCCACACTCACACCCACACCACACCACACACACCACACACTCACACACCCCTCACCTCACACACACTCACACACTCACACACTCACACACCCCCACACCACACACTCACACACACACTCACACACCCCACACACACACTCACACACACCACACACACTCACACCCCACCTCCACACTCACACCACCCCCACACTCACACACACACACACACACACACTCACACCCACACTCCACACCCACACTCCACACTCACACACCACCTCACACTCACACACTCACACACTCACACACCCCCACACCACACACTCCACACTCACACACCTCACACACACACACCCCACACCCACACTCCACACACACCCACACACCACACCACACTCACCCACACTCACACCCACTCACACACTCACACACTCACACACTCACACACTCCACACCCACCTCACACCCACACACTCACACACTACCACTCCACACTCCACACACTCACACACTCACACACTCACACACTCCACACACACTCACACTCCACACTCACACTCACACCTCCACACTCACACACTCACACACTACCTCACACTCACACACACTCCACACTCACACACCACACACACACACACACTCACCCACACCACACACACCACACACACTCACACACTCACACACTCACACACACCTCACACACTCCACACTCACACACACACACTCACACACTCACACACTCACACACTCACACACTCACACACTCACACACTCACACACACTCACACACTCACACACTCACCACACTCACACACTCACACACTCACACACTCACACCACACTCACACTACCACACACACACACACTCACACACTCACACACTCACACCACACACCACACCACACACTCCACACCTCACACACTCCACACCACCTCACACACACTCACCACACACACACTCACACACTCCACACTCACACACTCACACACTCACACACTCACACACTCCACACTCACTCACACACTCCACACTCACACTCACACACCTCACACACTCACACACTCCACACTCACACACTCACACACTCACACACTCACACTCCACACTCACACACTCACACACTCACACTCACACACTCACACACTCCACACACTCACACCTCCACACTCACACTCACACACTCACACTCCACACTCACACACTCACACACTCACACACTCACACACTCACACACTCACACACTCACACACTCCACACCTCACACTCACACACTCACACACTCACACACTCACACACTCACACTCACACACTCACACACACTCACACCTCACACTCACACTCACACACACACACACTCACACCCACACACTCACACATCACACTCACACTCACACACCTCACACTCACACTCACTACACACTACACACACACACACACTCACACACTCCACACTCACACACTCACACACTCACACACTCACACACTCCACCACACTCACACACCTCACACACTCACACACTCACCACACTCACACACTCCACACACTCACACACTCACACACTCACACACTCACACACACTCACACACTCACACTCACACACTCACACCTCACACTCACACACTCACACACACTCCCACCCACACTCACACACTCACACTCTCACACACACTCACACTACACACTCACACTCACACACTCACACACTCACACACTCACACACTCACACACTCACACTCACACACACTCACACACTCACACACTCACACACTCACACACTCACACACTCACACACTCACACACACTCCACACACTCCACACTCACACACTCACACACTCCACACCTCACACCTCCCACACTCACACACTCACACACTCCACACACTCACACTCTCACACTTCACACTCTCACACTCCACACTCACACCACACACCACACTCCACACTCACACTACACTCTCACCCACACACACTCACACCTCACACTCACACTCACACACACTCCACACTCCACACACTCCACACTCACACACCACACTCACACTCCACACCACACACACACACTCACACACTCACACACACACACTCACACTCACACACTCACACACTCACACCTCACACCTCCACCTCACACTCACACCTCACATCACCTCCCACACCTCCACACTCACACACTCACACTCCACACTCACACACTCACACTCACACTCACACACACTCACACACTCTCACACATCTCACACTCTCACATCTCACACACATCACAACCTACACACCTCATCATCACCTCCACCTCACACTCACACATCACATCACACACACATCACACCTCCACTCACACTTCACACACTCACACACTCACACCTCACACACTCACACACTCACACCTCCACACTCCACACACTCACACCACACTCCACACTCACACACTCACACACTCACGACACTCACACACTACACACTCCACACCTCACACACTCACACTCACACTCACACACTCACACTCTACCACCACCTACACACTCACATCACTCACACTCACACACTCACCTCCACACTTCAACACTCACACTCACACACTACCTACACTCACACACTCACACTCCACACTCTCACACTACACATCACTCACACACTCCACACTCACACACTCCACACTCCACCACACACTCACACACTCCACACACTCACACACTCACATCACACACTCACACTACACACTCACACTCACATCACTCACACACTCACACTCACACTCCACTCACACACTCCACACTCACACACTCATCACACTCACACACTCCACACACACACACACACTCACACACTCACACCCACACTCACACACTCACACCACCTCACACTCACACACTCCACACTCACCACTCACCACTCACACACTCACACACTCACCACACTCACCACTCCACCACACTCACACTCACACACTCACACACTCACACACTCACACACTCCACACCTCACACACCACTCACCACACTCACCCCACACTCCACACACACTCACACACTCACACCTCACCACACTCACACACTCACACACTCACACCTCACACCACACACTCACACAACCTCACACACACACACTACACACCTCACACTCACACACCACACACTCACACACTCACACTCACACCTCACACACTCCACACTCACACACTCCACACACTCACATCACACACTCACCACACTCACACACTCACACACATCACACCTCACACTCACACCTCACACCACACTCACACCACACTCCACCTCACCACACTCACACCCACCTCCACACCCACCCTCACACTCCACACTCACCTCACTCCCACCTCACTCCTCACCCTGCCACCCACACACCCACACCCGCTCACCCTCGCACCCGCACACCCTCACACTCGCACCATCGCACACTCGCACACCCACACTCACACTCACACTCACACTCACACTGACACTCACACTCACACACACATTTTAAAAAATTTTCAAAAATTTTTTGGGATTCAGAGAGTCGTAAAACATCAAAATAGCGCATCTTATGTTTTCGATTTTTGCGATTTTTTTTCGACCGCAATACTTTCTTGTTTAGCAAAAAAATTATTAAATGAATCTCGTGCCACCAATGAATAATGAGATGGTGCGCCATCTTGTTGAAAGTAAACGATGTCTTTAGTTCCATCTTGAGGTAACTGTGGATAAAAAAACTGTTCCAACATATTCGTGTAATTTGTACCTGTCACAGTTGATTCCGTAAAGGTAAAAGGTCCACAGATTTTTGTCTGGACCAACACACATCAAACATTAGCTTTTGGATTATCACGTTCAAATTCATTAAAAGATGTGGGTTTTGCTGAGCCCCATATTCTGCAATTATGATTGTTACACATTCCTCTATTGTGAAACGTTGCTTCGTCATACATAATTAACAACGTATTAGGTTCATTCCTGAATAAATATAGTCAAGTTTCGCATACCATTAGTCGTTTTTCATAATTTGTCTCTTACAATTTTTGGTAGGTCTGAATTTTATATGGAGTTGGTTTTAAAAATTTTAGACACCTTTGAACGTCACTTTCGGAAATTTCTA
This sequence comes from Vesta saturnalis, assembly GCA_036346205.1. NCBI lineage: Eukaryota > Metazoa > Arthropoda > Insecta > Coleoptera > Lampyridae > Vesta > Vesta saturnalis. The sequence continues at coordinate 345,057 of JARFJB010001053.1, forward strand.
AAACTCCAGGAATCTTTCTAATTGAAATTTTGTGATTCTTAGCTTGTAGTACTTCATTAACAGACATCAACTTTTGCAACAGAGGATCACTATTCCACGGTTTTTTAGGTGCACTATGCAACCAGTTTTAAAAAATTTTACATGCCACTTTTTAATAATATTCACAGAAGGGGATTTTTACCAAATTTTCTTCTAAATATCCTACTTGTTCGAGTGGTAGATTTAATTTCTGCGTAAATTAATACTGTTTGAACTTTTTTACTCGCCGAGTAAATCATTTAGTACTTTAAATGACTTCTGTTCTTATGAATTGTCAAATTTGCTGATTTTGTTTTCATGTCCCATTGTCGGAGCAAGAGTTGACTTATTTTACTACCTATGTATTAAATTATGTTTAAATAAAGGAAAATTGCAATGTTACCTGAAAGCTCAAATATCTTTGTTGTTAAGAAAATAAAAGATATGAAACTATACATTTTTGAACAGAAGATGAATCCCTCTTTTGAATGCCATCGAAATATACAGGCCGTTCCATTTAAAATAATAAATATTTTTTCGTTTTAATTTAACCAACGTTAATAAAACACCCTGTATTGATGAGATAAAATTTGAACAAACTGCAAAAAAAACAATTGGGTGAACGAATTCTATCACTCTTATTTGGGACACCCCATATTACGACCAATAAGTCAATTTTCACTCAAACCTTTTTATTATTGCATGATTTATCACTCCTACATAATATTTTACGTTTCTAAAACATCCATCTAACGATTTTGGTACGTCATGTAGTTTTTTCAAAGCAATTTACTCGGTTTTGTTCGATTTGCGATTTGGATAAGGCGCCCCCTGATCAAATGTATAAGGTTTTGTTGTAGCAACTGGTTTATAAGATTGTGGTAAAAGAAAAGTTACTTATCATCCTGGCATTAACGCTCGTAAATGACATTTGACAATTTTTATCAATATTTATTTATGTTATCAGTTAGCCCTCTGGTTCTGATGGTCACATGGTGAAGACACTTTGAAATCCAAAAACTTTGACTACATCATCAAAATGGCTGATAAGTTTTGCTTGTCTATTACTTAATAAAAATAATAAATGTTCAATAAAACTATTATATAATTGGTTGAAATTCATTGTATTTTGATCATTATAATGTAGTGAGTTCGCCGTGTGGACACTAGGACTGATTTGAACTTCATTACAGAAGAAGTGCCAACCAATGAATATATATATATATATATATATATATATATATATATATATATATATATATATATATATATATATATATATATATATATATATACCGGTGGCCCACCATATTCGCCTCGGTTTTTCTACGAGAAATGAAAAGGGTTGGGAAATAATTTTAGCGCAGTCATATGTGGGTTCTTGAGGAGCATATTCCAAAATTATTTTGAATATGCAGGTGGCACAAAAATAAAGTACATATCAAAGTTATATTTTTCTTATGGAACACCCTATAATTTTTATATTTTTAGATACTATAGACCAAATAAAGGTAAGTTTCTGTTACACTTCCTATACCTAAAACTGATCGTTTCTGAGAAATTTTGAGAAATATAAAAATACATATTGTAATTTAAAAATTGGTTACACCCTGTAACATAGAACGAGCTGCTCAAAATTAAATCTACTGGTTAGCTGAAAGGTTAAGGTATACTGCCATATAAAAGTTTTATTTCAAAATTATACAGAGTGGTGAAAAAAATTGCTCCAAAGTTTAGGCACACATTTTACTGAATAACTTCTTAAAGTTAAATGGAACACCCCGTATTTAGAGGCTTATTTCGACGCAGAATTAGATTCCCTTTAAAACTATATTAGAGTTCCCTATGCCTATCTCTTATGCTTTTTACGCATACGGCGTTTTTATATTTTACTTTTTATCTGCTATACCTATCCTACTAATTTTTTTAATAATAGTAGGCTTTGGGCAAGATGGCGTTAATTATTTCGAAAAAAATGATTTGACAGTGACGCTACTTGTTAGTCAAACCATTATCGTTGTTTAAAGTAGTTTAAAATTGTTTTTCGAGATTGTTACATTTCATTAGTTAAAATGAGAACTTACCCCCAGGAAAAACGAATTGATGTGATCTTGGTAATCGGTCAGTGTGAAGAAAACTGTTTATTAGCGTCAACAGTATATGCCCAAAGGTATCCTAACAGGCATCATCCTAATAAGGGTTCATTGGAAAAGTTATTGCAGCTTTTCCGAAGATCAGGCAGTGTGTCTTATACTAAACCCGAACGACAAAAATCGGTTACCGGAAATGAGGAAAATGAATATTTAGTGACCCTCAAACAAGTCACCGAAAAATACATGACGCAACTGGAATAAGCAGACAGAGCATCCAAAGAATAATTAAAAAACACAAATTTTACCCGTATCACATACAACTACATCAACAGCTTTCTGAAGAAGATTATGATCGACGACTGAATTTTTGTTTATGGGTTCTCGGAAAGTTTGGTGATGACGAAAATTTTTTTGAACACGTGCTTTTTTCCGATGAGTCAAGTTTTCATAACAACGGATTAGTTAATAGATATAACTTTCACTACTACAGTGACGAAAATCCTAACACTTTGATAGACGTGTTAGGAATGAATTTACTTAACCTTCACGCCATTCCCTTGAGGGGTAGGCAATACAATCCCTGCCTCTTATTTATTTTTCATTCACAATCTTTCTCCATGCTTTCCTATCTCCGCATACCTCCCTAGCTTCCGCAAGATTCATACATAGTCTCTGACATGCCCTTTTGTTTTTAAAACTCCTTATCTTTCTTTCCTTTATCATAGATTCTACTACATTCAGCCAAGTTTTACGCGGCCTACCAGGCCCGGCCTTTCCCCTATCCTCACCCACATATATTTGTTTCGTTAATCTTGCGTTGTTCATTCTCTCAATGTGACCAAACCAACGTAATGTACAACTTTTATATCTATCCATCATAGTCTTTTCCTCACCACACTCCCTCATTATGCATTCATTATTTATCTTGTCCCGTCTCGTTTTACCACATGCGCTTCTCAGAAATATCATACCCACGGCATTTATTTTTCTTTCGTGCTTTTTTTGACATACCCATGTCTCACTTCCATACAGTACTGACGGGACGAATACGCCATTATAGATTGCTCGTTTCGCAGCTAGACTCATGCTTTCATTTCTCATTATCGTCCACATACTTCCAATCACTTTCCTTCCAGCATTGACCCTTCATCCAATCTCGCTCTCAATTGTACCATCTGCAGTAAACATTCTACCGAGATATACCAGCTCGTCCACTTGCTCCACAATTTCATTTTGCAGAGTAAATACTCTACTCTCCTTTCCACCTTCCCGATTGAACACCACAATCTTAGTTTTGTTCACGTTTACCTTTAGGTCCATGCTCTCACAGACTGTATCAAACTTCCTCAGAGCGGTTTGCAGCTCATCCGTACTGTCACTTAATAAGACTGTGTCATCTGCATACACCAGGAGTCGTACATTTACGTCACCAACCATTACACCATTTGTATCGTTACATGCTTGTCTAAGACATTTATCCATGTATATATTGAACAACCACGGTGACATCACACAGCCTTGCCGCACTCCTTGCTTAATATTAAAGTATTCACTCACACCTCCTCTCACCCTAACACATGCCCGACTACTGTTGTATACTGCCCTTATTCCATTTATTAGACCTTTATTTACGCCATATTCATTTAATATTTCCCACATCTTCTCTCTGTTCACTCTGTCATATGCTTTCTTCAGATCTACAAACGCACAGTACAACTTCCTTTTTACCTTTAAACACTTTTCGATCACCTGCTGGAGAGCAACCATCTGATCGACACATCCTCTCCCTGGCATGAAGCCACCTTGCACATCCCACATCTTAGATTGTGTAGTTTCTCGTACTCTATCAATGAATGAATTTGATAGACAATATCATAATAGATGGATAGGACTTGCTTGAATAAGTAAGCCGAGAAAATCATGAAGGAAATCAACATTTCTCCAATGCTTTCATTTGTTACGACACACTCGTTTCCCTTCTAAATTCGTACAATTTACTATTTCTTATAACATTTGATCAGTCATAAACAGCTGAAACGCTTCTTTTGGTGTAGAACACATGTACTTTCTTACCAAGCCAGGAGCTCGACGGATAATATTGTGTTTCTGTATTTTGCTTGGTGCTGGCTGATCTATAATATTCCATTCTAAACCACTCGGAGCAATATAACAATTAGATGATCGAGAAACCACCGAATTGTCAGCTGTGGATGTGCTAAGAGGATCGTTGCAACACATCACCATCAGAATCATCACTAGCGCTTGAATAATTATCAACATCTTCTCTAAAATCTTCGTCAACGTTATTATTATCTTCTGATTCAACTTCGCTTTCACCGGATAGCTCCTCATTTGATTCATTGGCCATGCTAAAGCAGTTTCTTCAAATTTATCATCACCAACTCTAACACTATATTTTTGTCTACGCGACGCCATTCTAGTTGTAACATAAACGCTTATCTGAGAGCAACCAAATGCATCTGTTGGGAATTGCGCGTATATATCATTCTAATTATGCAAGCCGCAACCTGCAAATACAGGTTTATACAAAGCCAATAACACGTATACAAGTTCAGGCGTATCGGGAGAAACTATTTTTACGGCAAACAAGCACATACCTGTTTAAAAACAGAATTGGCCTCAGGAGCCCGTGTTGTGTAAAGTCGGGGTAACAGCAAAAAAAATTTTTTTTTGAAATATCTGTTTCACATTTAAGTCTGTTGGTATAAAAATGTATTAATATATAAATCTACAAGGCATTCCTAAAAGTACAATTCCCTGAGTGAATGAATTTCAGAGTTATAAGACAACAACGACATCAACGGGCCTGTCAAGCCCATGTTTTGCATCCTAGGGTTAATCTGACGCGTTAACCACCATGTATAGCTGCAGGATACCTGTTTGGGAAGGGCCTCTAAAGTCTATTAATTGAATGACAGCACTGCTAGATGGCATGATTTTTATATATTTCTTTGGATATGTTTGTACCAGTTCAGTTGTCGGAATTCGTGACGCCCAGATATTTGACTAAATCGGGCGTGGATGCCTTGTCTGGCTATACCTCTTTTAATGACCTTTTTATCAAATGCGCTGTACTCCATGTGTTTTCTCAAAATTTCTCAGTTCCACAGTCCGTATATTTTTGGGAATAGGATCTATACTCAAAGTAAATAGTTTTTATCACCTCACACGTGCACCTCCGACCGGCCCCACCGGGGCTATTGCTATTGAAAAAAAGAAGTTACGGCCTATTGAAATAAATGTAATATCTCACAGAAAATCAATCGCATGAGATGGTAAGTGCACATTTTTGTATTAAAAAGTTAATAAGTTGGAAACGGTTAATGCAGTTAGAAAAAGTTCGTTTCTCTAACATAATTATTTTTTCGAACCATACTTTGAGATGAACTTACCTCGTTTTTTGACAAAGACTAGGAGGTTCGGTTCGAATTCGTCACTAATTAGTAAACACGCATTGTACCTTTGGAGTAGAAATTTGTATAAACTTTTCGTTGGACGTACATCAAGTTTTCCTATCATTTCAAAAAAGAAAAGGGAGTAAAAGTTACTTACAGCCCAGAAATGCATGGTTCATTAATTCATTAAAAATAAACAAAGCACAAATATGCTATTTTTTGCCTACAGTTTGGTTTCCTGTAATGGAATTTTCACACAGTTTTAATGTATCTGTACTTGAAAAAAGGAAAGGAAAGCAACGTGTTTGATTACCTCCCCGACGGGCAGGGCGGGTAGCCCAAACTTTCCGCGCTCCTTCAACCACAGCCATAAATTCCTAGCATACATATGTACAGGGTGGTTCATTTTCTATGTTTTCTTATGGGAAGTACCCTTTCTATTGCAGATAGACAAAAAGTAATATGGGGTGCTTGTGCTCGATTTTGGTGTTAATTAAGGTCCCATAGTCATAATCAAGATATCTCTGGCCGTTATTGCGCAATTAGCCAAAATTGAAAAAATGGCGATTTTGAAAAACTTTTTTATTTCTAAATGTATCGACAAACTGTAAAAACATCCTTAAGGCACTTTTTTTAATAGAATCCGTTAGTGCATTCACATTTTTAATACCTGCTTAATTGAAAAGATATGCCATATTTTTTATATGGTAACCATAGTTGGCGATGACATTTTTAAATTACATTTTTTTGTCCTTTTCAAAAATATATAACACTTCTATGCTATTTTAATAATTAATTGATTTTTTAAGTTTTTCTTATTTACGGTTTATATTATGAATATACTGTAGGCATAGGAGGCTGAGGTTTATTTAAGTAAAAACAAATGATACATATATGTCAAATAATAAATTAAAAATTAGAAGTGTGCAACAAAGTGATCTTGGAATTTAGTTATTAACATGCCTAGTTATACAAATTCAGAAAAATTTTGCATGTTAAAGTGTTTTATATTATCCGAAGGTGATAAGAATGTGGCATCGGAATTATGTTTACAAAATTTTCCTGAAAGGCAGCAGCCAAATAAAAATATTTTTGAACGGTATAGTTAATAGAAATTAATATTTTTCCTAGCTCAAAACAATATCTTAATTAATTTTAGGTTATAGAAAAATTTAATTGAATTCTGTTCTTTTAAAAATCCCAGCCCAAAAACTTACTTTAAACGAAATTCTGAAGAAAATTCAATGGTCGTCTTAGGACAAGTCCAAGCAGAGCCAACAACTTCATCTAGACAAATGGTTAATCTAGGCGTATCTCGAAGCAAAGACGACAGAAGGCGACGTACTGTGTTTTGTAACTGGTATATAAGTCAGTGTCAAAATATACCTAATTTTTCAAACTCTATTTCATGGTCAGATGAGGCGCATATCAGTAGTGATGGTATTTTTACTAATCACAATTTACCTTACTGGGCAGATACTAACGCTCACGTCAGTGTTGTCCGCAGAAGGCAAGGGAAATTTGGAATAAATTTGTGGTGCTGCATTAAAAATGGACGTTTTTATTATCTCATGTATGAAGGAACATTAAACTCAATGAAATATCTCGATATTCTACGAATTCATTAGGAGGGATTTCTAGAGAGTCTTCCTTTGGCACAATATTGCAATGTCATATTTTGGCATGGCTGATCTCCCGCACATAATTCCCGTGTAGTTAATGACTACTTAAATTTACGTTTTCCTAATAGCGGGATGGGAACGACAGCACTAATTTTGTGGCCTACTCGTTTACCCGATCTTTCGTCTCTAGATTTCTTTTTATGGGGTTTTTTGAAACATTATATACAAAAGAACTAATAATACTGTGAATGAGTTAAAAGAAAGTGTTCGTGTGGCTTTTACACAATTAGCACCATTATCGATATATAACTATATAAATTCAATTAGAAGACGATGCGAAGTCTGTATCCAAGAGGGCGCACAGTTTGAAAAATATTTGTAGTTTTAGTGTGTTTTTTATGTTGATATTTTTGTTCGTTTATAGAATTAGATGTTTACGTACGTATAAAAATTGATTTGCTGTTAGCTTTTCATAATTTCTGATGATGTTATATTGTTTATTTTCATTTCATTTCAATTTGCATTTCAGGTTTTTTGATAATTTTATATTCAATCTTTAGAGTTTATAATTTGTTACCATTCCACAAGAATAACATTACAATTAAACTTATTTAAATTACAAAATGTGTCTAAAATATTTTACTGGAAGTGAAATTTCTTTTTTGAGTAGAATATCCTCATTCAATTTTATATTTGGTTTTCTAAGCCAACTGCTATCCTTAATAAATATACCAATTAAGAAAAACTTAAAAAAATCAATTAATTATTAAAATAGCATAGAGGTGTTGTATATTTTTAAAAAACACAAAAAAAATGCCATTTAAAGTCATAATCAAGTATGGTTTCCATATAAAAAAATACAACTTTATGTCATACCTTTTTAATTTAAGGAGGTATTAGAAATGTGAATACACTAACGGATTGTACTTGAAAAATGCCTTAAGAATGTTTTTACAGTTTGTCGATACATTTAGAAATAAAAAAGTTATTTCAAGTTTTTCAAAATAGCCATTTTTTTTAATTTTGGCTAATTGCGCAATAACGGTCAGAGATGTCTTGATTATGGCTATTGGATCTTAACACCAAAATCGAGCAGAAGGACCCCATATTACTTTTTGTCTATCTGTAGTAGAAATGGTACTTCCCATAAGAAAACATCGAAAATGAACCACCCTGTACATTACGTATATACGAGGGTAAGGTGGAAAATTATTGGCCTGACAATGAAAAGCTGCGACTTTCAGTTAAGAAATAATTTTATTTTTCTGCTTAATCTTCCTTGACACACACTTGGTCCAGCGTTTCTCCAACATCGTATTCCTTCCCGGAAGTGTGAGAGTCTGGAAGGTTGTGAAAATATTCATCTACGGCCCTTTCATCTTCTTAATTGGATGCGGAGCGCTTCCCAGAAACAAATTTATTCAAGTTTGGGAATAGATGGACGTCTGAGGGTGCCAAATCAGGGGAATAGGAGGGATGGCCGATAAAATCGTACCTTAAATACCGCAGTCTTCCCATTGCCAACGCATCCTTGTGTGCAGGTGCGTTGTGCTGGTGGAAAATGACTTTTTTCTTCTTCAAGGCAGGCCTCTTCTCGCGTATTTTGTTATTCAGCGGGTCAAGAAAGTTGGAGTAGTATTCGCCTGTAATTGTTCTGCCTTTTGCAAGCTAATCAATTAATAGGATCCCTTTCCGGCAGATGCGATCAATTTCGCTTTCTTGGGCGCTGTACTTGGACGCTGTACTTGGGCTTCTACACACTGCTTGGGCTGCTGCTACGTTTCTGGCGTGTAGTGATGGATCCACGTCTCATCCATGGTGACAAATCGCCGCACAAAATCTGTTGGATCCCCATTGAAACGGTCCAAATATTGCTGCGAAAATCGTTTGCGCATTTACTTTTGATCGGCATTCAGCAAATGCGACATCCATCTTGCCCAGACTTTCGCATCCCTAATTCTTTGTGCAAGATGATTCGCACCCTTTCTTGCGATATCCCCCACAGCCTCAGTTATCGCACTCCCCTTTACTTGCCTATCGTCCAACACGATATCATGCACTTTTTCAATGGTTTCTGGCGTGGTTGCGGTTTTTGGCCATCCTTTACGTGGGTCATCTTTGAGGGATGTGCGACCACGTTTAAATTCAGCCGTCCACTTTTTAACAAGTTGACATAGAAGGAGCAGAGCCCCCATAACCTTTTGTCAATTTCAGATGAATTTCATTAGGGGTTAATACATCCAAAACGAAGAATTTCATAACCGCACGATATTCCAGTTTATCCATTTCAACGAAAAACAAGACGTCTATTGCAAAAATTCGTGTAAACAAACTACTTGAGAGAACAAGTTGAAACTTGTAATATGAACTAATGACACGTGCACCCAGGCACGAAACATACATTTTTCCTGATAAGAGCATCATCTCTGTGTTAGTTCGAGAACTATTCACCTTATAGGAGATAGGTGCGGTCAGAATAGGATCGGAAGGAATGTAGTTAGGGTTCTGAGAGTAAACGTACTACCCCAGCGTTCGCCTAAATAGTCGCATGTAATGTGTGTATACGCACTGATCATGCCGCTATATGTGTATGAGGAAAACACCCTGAAAAAACCTCGTACAGGGTAAACGGCAACGGGGATAGAACCCATTACCTCCCGAATGCTAATCATACTGTGTTACCGCAGAACTGTACTTGAACGCACGAAACCATGACCTTTATTGTGTTATTCCTTTCAGTTACTAATTAATTGCAATTTACACTTTTGAGATTATTTGATATTAAGCTTGTTATCAAAAAGGCAAAGAAAACCAATTTGTAATTGGTCTTTTTATTATGTAATTAAGCTAACTATATAAAATAGCGATACTTTCGCAATCGTTGTTTTGGTATTCTAGTAGTTATATTATTTATTTTTGTCATAAAATTACTAGGTTTTAGTTCTCTATCTAGATTTAATAAAATAACTATTATTTATTGCACATTACACTCACGTATAGAACTATTAATTTAAAATTAAGATTTATTTAGAACGAAATGTCATTCTCATAATAAAAGTATAGGGCCAACCGAATTGCGATTATAATATGATATTGTGAAGGATTTATTGTTGATATTTATGACACAACGCGTTGGAATCAAAATGGGATTCTGCATAATTTATTAAACAAGAGAAACTCTTTTTGTGGAATAGTCATTATTTACACTTCAGTTTTAGGGAAGAATCTTGAGATAAGCAGTTGGACATAATTTAGATGTATAGTAAGTATTTATACACAGACAAGATTAAAATAACACTTCCTAATTACTCACAATTAAATAGTTACAAAACGTTAAAGTCGTTGATCCAGTTTATAAATAGTTCTTTATTCGGATCATCTCAAAAGTGCCCTGATCTTAATTCTGCGAATCAAAATTCTGTTTATCATAAAAGTACTTGATTAAAATTATACATTATCATTTAATAATTATATATTGAATGACATTATGTTCCATACTAATCAGACATCTATTATATTTATCAAATAAGTTAAAAGGTTTATGGACATTACACGTAATCACGATTTCAGGTAAACATTTTCAAAAATCGCGTCAGATGCATATTTCTTTATTTCAAAATAATTTTTTGCAGCATAAAATCCATTTTTAAAACATAGCAAAAAGAAATCTGCACTTAAGCATTTCCGTTTCAGCTGTAAACATTTTTGCCAGCTGTTTTTATGGTGTTCCAAGTTTATCATAAAAAAGTGAAGATAATATTAGTTCCTTTATCTTATGACATTATCGGTGGGTTACTTTCATTAATTTCTGTTTACTAAAAATTATAATTGATGTTAATTAACGATTAATGTAAGATCTCCCTGACCCCATTAAATTGTGCATTTAAAACCCATGTTTTAATGTTACACTGCACATTTTATTATTGAAAAGGGAAAGATGTAACGGTATAATGAAATGTAGGAAATTATAAATTGGCTGTTTGATATAACATACATAACCATTTTCGCTCATCAATTGATCAATCTAATTTTAATTAATTTCCTCCTTGTTTGATTTATTAAATTTTAGTGTATTTGAATTTATAATCTCTGTATGAAATACAGCGTTTTTAATTACACTGCTATCATTCAAATGAGGTAATGTTAAAAATTCATACTCAATGAATACATCAAAATTATGAAATGTACTTGTTTATTTTCTCTGTCGTCAAACAACGTACGTTACAGCATTTCAAAAAAAAATGACATTAAAATTAATGTTACCAGACCAATATATCAAAGGTTGTGCATAAACTTATTACACTTTGAATATAACAGTTGTTAACGAAGGCAGACATTTCCACAAAACTAAAAATTGGTTGAGGGCGAAAACATCTTTGTAGTAACAGGATATATTTCTACGAAGGCGGAGAAGAGACACACAATCAAAAAACACGTATTAAATTTGTTTAACTTCCAAGTTATAACTCGAAATTTTATCCTAAAATTTGTACTTAAGCATTGGAATATTAAAATTTCCAGGTATAACTCGAAATATTCGCATATCGTAGAATTTTAGTTCATTTATAACTTAACCTTCCAACACTGGTGCTTACTTAGCTTGCGCGAATACTGGCGCCGGGTCGCATTTAAAAAAAAGGAAAGGTTACGTATTTCACTCCCTCCCCAAGGGGGAGGGCGTACTGTTTGAGCTTTCCAGCCCCTTCAGCCACACTCATGGATTCCCAGCATACTTACATACATTGCGTATATATGCAAGGTGGGATTAAGGATGGGGGTGGTCAGGATAGGATCGGAAGGAACGGAGTTAGGGTTCTGACGGGGGAAAATACTACCCCAGCATTCGCCTAAGTAGCCGCACATGGTGTGCATATACGCAGTGACCATGCCGCCACGAGTGTGTGTATCTGTATGAGAATAGGGGCATAAATAAGCCTTTCACATGCGCTAATGAAAATACTATACATAAGGATGTTTTTAAACATGCCATGCAGATTACACTAACATGTTATAAATATAATAATGGTATTATACAGGGTGTCCCAAAGTTCTGGTCTTGGACGATTGCGTAGTTATGGTAGAAGATAGAATTTTCAAATTTTGATAAATGTTATATCATAATCGGACACATATTCTGAAAATATTATTGACTATATAGGGTGTTCCAGAAATGTGTGGCTATATTAACTTACATTTTTTGAAATTGAGCACCCTGTATTTTACAAATTTGAATTCCCACGTTCAAGAGCTTTTCAAAAATATATGGTTTTACTAGGTTATACAGGGTATTTTATAAGATATGGTCAATAGTGTACAAAAATTATTTCTAATCTGCACCCCGCCAGTCACTAAATCTAGTAATGTGTGAAGATTTTTTTCATTGGTTAATATTGTAAGGTTATTAGGTTGTTAGAAAATAGGTTAGATTGGTATTTCGTATCTCGTGTAATACAGGGTGAAGCAAAACTCCAATTAAAGAATATCTCCAAATTTTTAAATGGAACTCCCTGTAGATTGTTTTTTCATTTGTCAATGATTTCACTAATCTTTCAAACGATATAGGGTTTGTATGGTCAATTTCATTAAGGAGAATGATAATGTCATTGAAACTGTAAAAAACCAACTCAATCATAAATTTGAATATAAAACGCTCTGTATAGCTATTTTCTAACAATACAATTTTATTTATGAATTTTTTTTCATTTTAACAAATGTTCAAAAGGCCTGCAGTTTACTTCTAAGCCCTTGTTTGTTCTTTTAGAAAATGAATTTCGAACTTTATTTAATAGTTCGGGAGTAATTGTTGCAAATGCATTTCTTATTCTTGTTTTCATATCCTCTTTACTAGTAGCTTCTTGTTTATAAACAATATCTTTTATTTTACCCAAAAGAAAAAATCCTTTGGGGTTAGACAAGGTGAGCGTGGAGGCCAAGCAACTGGTCCTCCTCGTCCAATCCAACACTCACTAAATTATCTATTTAAATATCGCCGAACTCTTCTGCCATAATGAATTGAAGCCCCGTCTAGTTGAAACCACATATTATTTTTTATGTTTAATGGAACGTCTTCTAATAATGACTGTAACTGATTTTTTAAAAAGTCAAGGAATTTGGCCCCATTCATGTTCCCATCAAAAAAGAAAGGTCCAAGGACGTTATACCCTACAATACCACCCCACACATTTAAGGACCACTTTGTCTGAGATGTCGTTCTAAAACCTTTCGGGTTTTCATCACAATAAAAATTAAAGTTGTGTCTATTGACGAAGCTATTACTTTATATGGATGGAACTTATACTTCTTTATAACCCTATGTACGACACTTTTACTAATATCTAACTGGTGACTTACAGTTCTAACTCTACAGTGTGGATCTTGTATCACAGGTTGCATTATCAGAATTCGTTATCTTCAGTATTTACTCTATTTAGAACATTATGTTTACCATACAAAATATTTCCAGAAGGTATAATTCTTTCACAATGTATATAAATAACCTTTCAGTTGGATGCCTTCGATCTGGATATTGCGTACGATAGAATCTTGACGCAAGCAAGCTATTTCGTTGACATTCACCTAATACAAATATCATGTCCACCATTTCTTCTTTTGTAAAATTCATTTTCATCTAAATTCATGTAAGATTCTACTGAAATGATTATTACATAATAATAATTTAACTAGCAGTATTTCACATTTGTGATTATTCGACAGCACACTTTTAAGATTGCAACAGAGAATACTTTTGTTAATTTTTAAATATGAGAATAAGAATAAAAATGCTTTTGCTACAATAATTACCTCCGAATTGTTAAATAAGTTCGAAATTCATTGGTAATTGATAATTCCATCATACAAGATCCACACAGTAGCGTTAGAAATGTAAGTAACCAGTTAGATATTAGAAAAAAAAATTAGTGATAAAGAAGTATAAACTTCATCCATATAAATTGCAAATTCTCCAATTAAAAGGACAGGCAAGTGCTTAGAAGTAAACGATAGGCATTTTGAACATTTGTTAAAATGAAAAAATATACATAAATAAAATTATATTGTTAGAAAATAGCTATACAGAGCGTTTTATTATCAAATTTATTATTGGGTTGTTTTTTTTACAGTTTTAATGACATTATCATTTTGCTTAATGAAATTGACCATACAAACCCGATATTCTTTAATTGGAGTTTTGCTTCACTCTGTATTACAAGAGATACGAAATACCAATCTAACCTATTTTTTAAAAACCTAATAACCACAATATTAACCAAATGAAAATCTTCCCACATGACTAGATTTAGTGACTGGCGGGGTGACAGATTAGAGATAATTTTTGAACACTATTGGCCATAACTTATAAAATACCCTGTATAACCTAGTAAGACCATATATTTTTGAATAGCTCTTGAACGTGGGAATTCAAATTTGTAATAAAATACAGGTTGTTAATTTTGAAAATTTCTGGAACGCCCTATATAGTTAATAATATTTTCAGAATATGTGTTGGTTTATGGTACAACTTTCACCAAATTTTGAAAATTCTATCTTCTACCATAACTGTGTAATCGTCCGAAATCAGAACTTTAGGACACCCTGTATAATTTTACGAATTTAAACACATTGTACTCTGTAACTTGTATCTTGTAAATTAATTCATTTTTCCCAGTAATTAGACACAAACAATGAATTACAAAACACGCGTAAATGCAACTATTTTAGCAAACATAAGATACGTAACTGTCAAATGCAAAGCAATCTCTGATTTATTTAATTTGGTTATTACTGAATAATGCAGTCGTCTATGTTAATGCAGAATATGTCAAAAACGGGTGCCGAATCGAAAAAATACTAAGTATGATTTTATTTGCCGAATTAAATGTTGAATTTTTACGCCACTGGATGGAGACAGTTAACTCAAACTCACCTGATTAATTGTACTTAATTAGACATTCAAGTGTACCAAATCTCAGTGTAATATCTTTTGTAGTTTTTGAGGAATCTTAAAAAAATCTTAAAAAAATTATTTTTTAATTAACCTGTATCTCGGTTAGGAAGCATTTTCGGAAAAGCGTTTATGATAATTCTTGTCTTATTTTGGATCATAGAATCTCCTGTTTTTGTTTGTCGGTGATTATTTTAAAATATACCCTGTATATATATATATATATATATATATATATATATATATATATATATATATATATATAGGTTGTCCCAAACTGATTTGACCACCCTATAACTTGATAACAAATATTTGAATAAAACAAAATCTATTCTTTACAGATTCCAATGTACTTTAATGTTGGCTGTTAAAATTACCTCCACTTGAACTACCCTTGAAAAGACAACCCCCTCCTTTAAAATTTTAAATAGCACCCCCTATATTTTTTTATAAATTATGATGCATGTTATGTCCAGGAATGTGACAATTTTTACAGAATTAAAATCGATCACTAATTACGGAAGAAAATGCAATTTTTATTTATACATTTATTTATATGTTTCAGTCAAGTCGGTCATGATGGACGACGTGAACAACCATAATAAAATAAATCAAACTGAAATGTGTTACCTGTTTAAAAGACTTAGGAATAAATTATTGATAATTCATTATATTAAATGTTCGAATTGCAATCCTCCTGCCTGAGCACAATGTTCAAACCTTTCTAAAAGATTTCTGTTACATGTTGCATGAATCATCTGAGGGGTGATTTAGTGGCATGCATTTGTGATTTTTATTTTTAAATCCTCTATGTTTTCTGGTTTAGATTGTTAAACTATGTCTTTCAAAGTTCCCCAGACGAAATAATCTAAAGGTGATAAGTCTGGGGATCGAGCTGGCCACTTAATTTCTGGTGCTATAAAATTATTGCCATAAGTGTTATGAAGGAAATTTGTAACAGCATTCGCATTATGAACAGGGGCTCCATCTTGTTGCCAACACACCAATAATTTATTCCTAACTCTCTTAAACAGGTAACATATTTCAGTTTGATTTGTTTTATTATGGTTGTTCACGTCGTCCATCATGACCAACTTGACTGAAACATATAAATAAATGTATAAATAAAAATTGCATTTTATTTCGTAGTGATTGATTTTAATTCTGTAAAAATTGTCACATTCGTGGACATAACGTGCATAATAATTTATAAAAAAATATAGGGGGTGCTATTTAAAATTTTAAGGGAGTGGAGTTGTCTTTTCAAGGGTAGTTCAAGTGGGGGTAATTTTAACAGCCAATATTAAAGTACTTTGGCAGCTGTAAAGAATTGTTTTTGTTTTATTCAAATATCTTTATTCGTTATCAAGTTATAGGGTGGTCAAATCAGTTTGTGACGCCCTGTATATATAAATAGGGTGGGCCAATAGTGCGTGGGTGGAAGATTGTGGGTTTATTAAGGAATATTTACAAAGTTTGTTGATGGGATGTGGTGGCGTATCCTTCAGGCTACAAACGTAAAATGTTTTCACTTAAATCGGATAGTTTATACAGGGCGATTTATACCAAAGTTTAATTTTTTTTTAATGGAACCCCCTGCATATTATTTCATATTTAGAATACTTGGTCAACTCTAACGCGCCTTTATGTATCACCCAGGGTACCTAAAACGAATTGTTTAGCCGCAACTAGTCATTTTTTACAAAAAGTATATATCTGAAAAAAAATATCACTGTGGTCACAAAACTTAGAAGGCCACGTCTCTGCGATGTTACTAGACATGAAATGTACTAGCGTTGCCCGGACGGTCAAATCCGGATTCTTCTTATATTTAGAGAAATTACTTTGTCAATTTAGAAAACTTCAATCAATGTAACTTGATTTTTTCAAATAGAACGGCCATTTTTTAATTTTTGCATCAAATGTGGAATTTTTTTACCTTTCTAACGGTATAAATTTATCGGTATCTATCTTTGGGAGATTTCACAATTTCTGATTAATTTGCTGTATTTTTCAATTTTTAGTTTGTATTATCTAGTAACCCGTGGAAAATGAACAAAAAACGATTCACATTGTGAAACATTATTTATTAAGTAGAAAAACACATAAACACAAAAAACCAAATTATGAACTAAAACAAAAATAAAATAATAAAAATTATTTTAATGAAAGGTCAAAATATCTACCACCTTCTTCTAAGCAAATTTGAATTCCACGACGAAAATAATTTTTAACCCTATTTAACATTACTGGATTGATAGTTGCAGAACCGTTTCGGATTCTATTTTAATATCTTCCGCAGTGGTTGGTAGTTCAGTATGAACTTTTTCCTTGACGTACCCTCACAAAAACAAATCCAGCGGAGAAATATGTGGAGATCTCGCTGGCCGTCGTGATCGCTATCCCTTCCGGTTCACTTTTTAACAAATACATTATTAAGCTATTCACTTGCTACACGGACACGGTGTGGAGGTACGCCATTTTGTTGAAAATATATGTCCCTATGTCCACTATGTATATGGAGAAGTAATAAATAAATGTTTATTTTACATAATAAAGTAAACAAAATGTTCTAGTATTAAAACTAACTGTAACAAAAATCATCGACGAATATCTTGTATACAGGGTGAGCTAAAAATGAAAATTACGATTTTCTCAAATTTTTTAAATGCACCCCCTATATTTCATTTTCTCAAAAGATTATATTGGTTATATATACCCTTTCATTTTTATGAAGCATTACCTATACCTAAAACAAAATTATTTGTATACAATAAACAATTAAAACGTAACATAAGCCATAACAATTTAGTTAAAATTAAAATAATACGAGTATATACAATAATACACTGCGTGTTCCATCTAAAAATACAAGTTCACACCTACTTCTGTTATCACCTACAGTTCCATTACTTTATTTGGGTCCAGTTTGAGTAGGTTCTTTAAACTATATTTTTTAAATGTTTACCTAAATAAGTTACTTTTCTACAACATGATGAAATTTCATATAAAACAAGTCTATTTTTTGCATCCCTTTAAAATGGTTTATGTAAACAACTGTTATTTAAAAATTATTATTAATTTTATTAAATACATAAATAAAAAGTTTACCTTAAGTAGGATTTGAATCTATGATATGTACTTTGCTAGAGTACCGCAATAACCAACTGAGCCATCGAGATGCAAGCCCCAATCAATGTAAATTTTGTCTTTATGTATGTAGAACTGATGCAAATTCTAAATACAATGCCAATATTAAAGAGAAATATTTTAAAATAATAAACGATAGCATGCTGAAACCGTGTTAGACTTATCAGAAATTCAAAAATGCATTTCTTAATTTAGCTCATTTCTCGATTACTGATTGCAAATCTAAACTAAATGGTTAAATGCTTGTATTTATAGGTAGAAAACGATGATATCACAACCACATCCTAGTTGTTTAATAATAAACGTTTGTATTATCCAAATCGAATTTTGAATTTATTTATAATCTAACCTACTTATAAGTGATTTCTATTCGCACGTTGGATTACTAAAATAGACAAAAATTCTGCCCTAATATTTCTTTAGAAAAGTTTATTTAGAGCATGCCAAGTTTTTTTGAATAAACTTCTCTAACACTTTTAATACAACATTTGATAAAAATAACAAAAAAAAAGCGAATTATGCTGAATATTGTTTGATGAAAACGAACATCCATTACACCTAGCTTCTTTCATTTCGTTCCCTTTTTTCTAAACACAACTATAAAACAAATTGGAAACTGGAAGATAATTTGTTAAAATTACTGAAAGTGGGAACTAAACGTAAAAGTTCGAACTTGTGAATACATAAATGTTTTGTATTCTTTTTCTAATCTTTTTATTTAGAGAGAAAAAGATAGGAAAGTAAAGAGCGTGGTTTACCGACGACCACGAACCCCAAATTGAGTTAATTGGGAGTCCGTAATAGCAATGAAATGTACACCTTTCGCTGTTAATGTACGTTCTGCCTTATTATAACTAAGATATTGTGTACTTGAAAACCAATACGTGCCTGTCTATACGATGCTACTTTTACAGAAGTTTCATAACTGTTTATCATTATATTTAATAGTGCAAAAATTTTTTTCTTGTTATGATTTTAATTGCCATGAACTTTCCATTTTAAAATTTAGGTAAAGGTTGATTTGCATACTTTTCAACGTATCACATCGTAGGAAAGATCGATATTAACAGATGTTAAGTTTGTTGGTGATATATATATATATATATATATATATATATATATATATATATATATATATATATATATATATATATATGTACATATATATCGTTTATAAGTGTTCGGGCTAAGCAATAAGAATGTGGTAAAACAAAATCATAGTAGTTGAATTTTGTACTGGTGTGGCGCGGTTAGATGACATCGCATGTTAGCATGCTTTCATAGCTCCTGAGATCGTGTGTATTATGATATACAGCCATACGAATAACACTCTATTGGGGTTAGTTTATTTACTCAGATGTTTAGCAATAGCAATTGAAATTCATGTACCCCTTGTTAAACAACTACAACGGATCGGGTTGATTTATGTTTATATCATTGATCTGAATGCCCGCAAAATATTGCGAATTTGTAAATTTACGTTCCAGATACGAACATAATTTTTTTCTTAAAGAGTCGGAACTAAAACGTCAAAGTTCATTGCAACATCTTTAGTTATCTTTTAATCATCATAGTGAAAATCTTCACTTTCGTCTTAATCATTTTTTATTAAATAAACTACATCTTCTATATCGAATTCACGTTCTCTGCATCTCACAATCAAAAATAATTTTGTTTGTATGATGTACACTACATTTGCACTTGTA